>JAOTAZ010000219.1:8446044-8456278 GCA_025629785.1 Erythroxylum oxycarpum
AGAATATAAATATTTTAAAATTTATAAATTACTAATTATATTAAATATATTATTTGCAAATTTAAATTAATAACTGATCTAATTTTGAGTGATTTAAACGTTGGAACTATTATTTAGAATTTGCTTTGTATTTTCTTGATAATTACGGACAAGATGTAATACTAAAAGCAATTGATGACTTAAATCTCAACTAAAATAATAATTTCCCTTGAAATATAAAACAAAGACTTGTTGAAAAAATGAGTAGTGTTGGAATTTACATGCATAACTAGCAGATAAGTGTGGCTTCATTTCCTGTAAATAAGAGAGGGAGTGAGAAATAGAAGAAATGAGACTTGCAGTTGGCGTCGCAAAAGCTGTCCAAAAGCAGCGATCTTTATCATCTTTTCTCAACTCACTTTCTCGATTCTTTTCCCAACCTCCCTCCCGATCCGATCGGTACCCATTCCCGCGACCTGCAATCCTTTTTTTTTTTAATTTCATTTTGGTATTGAATTTTTTATTTTAAAAAAATCTAACAGGCCTAGTTTTGGCATCGCCTTCGACATCGACGGAGTGATTCTTCGCGGCGAAAGTCCCATCGGCGGCTCTTCACAAGCTCTCAGGCGCTTATACAACCACTCCGGTACAATAATATACCCCATTATCATGTGACCAACACTTGCTCTTATTTAGTTTGCCTGTGATCAGAACTGTATGTAATATGTTGGTGAAAGGTAGAAATCAAGAATTTAGTTTTGGCATGTTTGAGGATACTTTATAAGTGTAGTAGTAGTTGAGTGATGGATGTAATGCGTGTTCAATTTCCTTGCGCAGGTGCTTTGGAGATTCCTTTTGTTTTTTTGACAAATGGTGATTCTTTTTTTTAACTTCCATGTAGTTTCTTCTACTTGTTTTGGTGTCATTTGGTTCAGCTTTGAAGTTATTTTTTTTTTTTTAACTATGTGGTGGTGCTTAATAGGTGGTGGTTTTCCTGACTCAAGAAGAGCTTCAGAGTTGAGTAAACTTCTGGGTCTCAACATTTCACCTTTGCAGGTACTTTTTGTGATGATATATGGGATTTCAGATTTATCTCCACTTCTTTTATGTGGTAGCTTTGAAAATGATGGAAGCAATGCTCGGTTTATCTTGATAATGCTGCAGGTTGTTCAGGGTCATGCTCCTTTCAAACAGCTGGCCCATCGGTGTGTATTCTGAATAGTCAAATTACTGAGTGTTGAAAGATGTATAGCTTTCGTGTTAAATAGAATTATTGATATTTTCTATGACAAACATGTCATCTCTGCCATATGGTTATAAGAATGTAAAAGTAAAGGAAAGAATAAATGCAGTGATAACGTACTGATATACTTGTTTGCATAAGCAGTAGAAACAGGTAGGTCCTTAAAAGTAGATTCTAGAATGCATATTTTAAATGTTTGCATAGCAGTATTCTCGAGGTTACTTGATATTTGTAAGTGGTAGACATTTCCCATTTGGTCTATTGAATTCATGTTTAAGCTTTCTTTGGCCAAAATGTTATTAATAATTTAAGGACTCAAAATGCTGAGACAACATATTTGATGGCTTGTTATGCATTATGATAGTGATTAGGATGTCCATCACGTAATAGAAAGTGTGTAGTTCCAACTTTTGAATAATCAAGTTGTCAGACCTTTATCTAGTTCGGTCTCATTCTATTTAGGATTTTGCTTTCTAAGCTTTTCTGTGTGAGTTACTTAAGATATATAGGTTACCCCATTGAAGGACCATGCACTGACCAGATTTTGCCCCCAGATTAGGCATTACTAATACAAAATGCTCTACATGAAGAAATATTTAGAAGTTTAAATACAACAACTATTAGCCATGAAAAGTGGTCGAAATAGAATAGCTTGAATATTGTGTGAAGAACTCTTTTCCAGTTTTTGATATTTTGATGTTTGAGTCTTTTTTTCATTAAAAAAAGGTCTTGATTAAGCAGATTTAAGAATGACCTCGTTGTTGCTGTTGGAAAAGGAGAACCTGCTGCTGTACTTTCTGAATACGGGTTTAAGTAAACTTTTGGCCCATCTTATTTTAAAATTTCAGAAATTTCCATAACAGAAACTCTTTGGTATGCCCAGAATTTGTGCTCTTGACTGGCTTTTACATGTACACATGCAGAAACGTTCTTTCTGTAGATGACTACGCATCTTGCTTTGATGGTATTGATCCGCTTGCACAATATAAGATGTGGACAACTACTGCTAAAAGGAGCACTACAGAGGATATGCCATCAAAACATGCTATTTACTGGCAGAAAGTAAAAGCAGCATTTATTGTCAGTGATTCTGTTGACTGGAGCAGAGACATTCAGGTTTTGTTAGATCTTTATCTTTTCACTGATTCCTTGTATTTAGCCTTTTATTTGCTTGCATGTGAAAGAAGGGCTTCTTTATCTCTTCATTTCTGCTATTTGGTAAGTTAAATATCATCACTCCAACATTTCTGATTTAAGGACCTACTGTGAACATTTGACAAATGCTGAGAGTTCCTCGGTTGATACCTCTTGTATCCATATGCTTTCTGTTTCATGTTAAACTTCTGATACTTGGTATTCGTTAAATGCTCAAAGCTAGAAATACAACTTGATTAATGGTAGTTTGGTGTTAGGTCCTGGTTGACATTTTACGAACTGGAGGCCTTCCTGGAAGAGAAATTGGACATCAGCCCCACCTATATTTTGCAAATGATGACCTTGCATTCCAGGTTGATATTACACTAGTGATCAATATTTGACTACGAGTATTTATGATAGTTCTTACTCACAAATATACTGATGAGTAACTACTAAAGGTAGGCTACATTTCCTTCAGAGCGTCTTGGTATGGGAGCTTTCAGAATCGCTTTAGAATCAATTTTTAATAGGTAAGACCCTGTGATATGCATAAATTTGTTGGGGAAGTTAAAATGTGATATGCATAAATTTGTTGGGGAAGTTAAAATTTTGCAACTGCAGTAGCTCTTCCAGTACTTTTTATGAGATTTCTTTTGTTATTATCTAAGTTGGGGCATTGATGACTTTTACTCTTAGATTGAGACAGAGGTTCATGTTGAAGGAATGAGCCCTGTAGATAGGATGAATTTGTAAGAAACTGAGAATATGCTGTTGCAGCATATATTTGTTTTACCTTGTAACATTTTACCATTCTTTAGCTTTAGGCTCTTCTTTACTTGTTCAATTTCTATTGTAATGTAATCCTAAAAATCTTTTGAATGTGCAGTATTCACCCCAATGCTCTACGGTACACCTCGTTTGGGAAGCCAAATCCATTTGTGTTTAAAAATGCTGAAGCTGTCCTACAACAGCTTGTATCTGCTCATTGTGGCACTGAACTTTTACGTGATTCGAATCTCATTGATCATCATTTCAGAACAGTGTACATGGTAGGAGACAATCCTTCAGTTGATATCAGAGGTGCAAGACAGGTTTGTCTGTCTCAGATGATTTACTTGGATGATAGTGACATCAACCGATAACCAAAGATGGATCAGAAATCACTAAGCTGTTTATACTTCGTTTTCTTTTTTTTTTTCTGCTGATTATCAGGCAGGAGATCCCTGGTTTTCTATTTTGACCAGGACAGGTGTTTTCAAGGGAACAGAAAATGACACCAACTTTCCAGCAGATTTGGTATGTACCTCAAAACTGTCAGAAGTGTTGATGCAAGTTTATGAGTTGGTACCTTCCAAAATAATTCCTTTGCTCAATACATTTACTTCGCTCAATTTTTTCCGCAATTGCACCAGGATTAAACATTGTGAATTAGGAGATGTCATAGATCATTTCATTCAATTCCATTGATTATCAATCTTTGAGATAAAATCCAACTGACATTTGACAACATAAGTAGGTTATTCCCCATATTTTAATGGTATTTGTTCGCTGCATAGGCTTATATTTTGTATTCCTATGGTTCTAAATCTTCATCCATGTTTACTATGGTTAATGAACTTCATGGCAAAGAACAAAGGAACTTGAAGTATGCACAAATTCTACTTAACTGTGCCCTTTACTGCTTTTGCAGGTTGTTAACACGGTGGAAGAAGCTGTGGACTATATCTTGAAAAGGGAATGCGCCAAAGTTAACAATTATGTTTTCGATGTTTTGAACCATTCTATATCAGATACTTAGGCATTATATGACATCAAATGGAAATAACATGAATGTTTATTCTTAGGTCTTCAACTGTAGTTACTCTGGCCTCCAGAGACTGGTTGCAAGGTCAGACCAAAGCTGATTCTTAGGTGGTCCTTTCCTCAACCAAAGACAGGGGGGAGATCAGGGATGGCACAGGGGGGGATGGAACAGATGATCTCATCCCCCAAAGACATTGTTTAGTTTGTTAGCTTTGCTGCCTTCAATGATTGTTTCTATGCACGGATACCATAATCGAAACAAGACTTGAATTTGTTCTGCATGATAATCTAAGAGCAATCTCTTCTTGTCTAGAAGTTTACAGGTATCCACATCTTCCTAAGATAAAAAGAGTTTGCAGGTACCCAGGTTGTTTTCTGTTCTATCTTTTGTAATTCGCACTAGAATGAATCTAAGGATGGAGATTACTCATTGAAGCGTCATCATAGTTCCAAGGCTTTGGAATAAGCGGGATAGTTGTTTCGGCCACATGCTACAATTGTTTACTTCTCAAGAAAGACCATAAAGGAGAAAATTCTTGGCAAGTCAGTAACCTGAAAGTCATTTTCCTTCATCTCGACAGCTGCATTGACTATTCAATGACAAAAGTTCGTAGAGAATAGTAAGTTTAACATTTGTAGGGCACTTAGTAGAAAAGATTTAGTTGAGAAGTAATTGAATGTTATGAATTTATAAATCATCTTATTTAATATGAAAATTTAACATATATCCCCTGATATTTTGCTCAATGTAAATTCTTTTTCTTACATTTTATCGATGTTTTCTAGTGACAAAGCTAAAAGTTAAGTCTTAACTAATCTACATGTTTTCCACTACCGTCGCTAATAATAAATGATAAAATTATAGGTTAAATAAGGATCAATTTCTTCATCATTAATTGCAATGCATCAATTTCCAATCAGGATCAAAGTTAGTGTATATATATATATATATTTTTTGATCCTGATTGGAAATTGATGCATTGCAATTAATGATGAAGAAATTGATCCTTATATTGGAAAAGAAGAGGGGTTATTCCATGTTTAGGTGGAACAAGATGAAGATTTTGTTGTTATAGAGATGACTGAATCTGAAAATGATGTAGGTGGTGATGAAATTATGCAACTGATGATGAAGAATATGTTACCGTAAGAGGTAATGATAAAAAATAGGGGAAGAAAGTAGGTAATGAGTTTCAATGTGATGATGTTGTGGATGGGATTGGAAACAATGGAAAATGTAGAGTGAAAGTATTCAAAGATTTCATAAAGAGAAGAGTTTCACATGGTTAGTATAGTGAATATAAGGATAGTGATGTTAAAGTTCAATCACCAATATATAGTGATGATGGTGGGTATGAGGTTTCTGACACAAGGAAGAAATATGTTATTTTTAATTAAAAAGGCATGAAATATTGTTAGTTTGAAGTTGGCATGAAGTTGAAGGATGAGGTTCAATTTAAGGAGACAATCAAAGATTATGCAATTATAGATGGATATGATGTTTCACTTATAAGACCTAGTGCGAAATGGAAGCTATTTGTGATCCACACTATCTCTTTAAGGTTTATGTTAGATGGATTGGAAATGAAAAAATCTTTATAGTAAAGATATTAGAAACAAGCACACCTAGCAAGTTTGTAAGAAATGGATAACAAACGAATTCTTACACAAGTTTAGGAAGAACCTGAATTGACTAATTAGCGAGATGATAGATAACCTTTAAAGGAAGTATGCATTGCAAGTGATTAAATCTTAATGTTATACCACTAAATGAGAAGCTATTATGATGCTACGTGGATCAATTGAAGGGTATTATGCAAAATTGTATTCTTATGGAGAAGAATTGTGACGGGTTGATAAAGAAGGCCAATTCATCATCCAAAATTAGTTTGATGAAAAGTATGGACTACCAATTTTTGAAAATATTTACATGTGATTTAGTGCTTTGAATTATTGTTACCTTAATGCTTGTCGAAAAATAATAACACCAGATGTATGTTTTTTGAAGACATTTCTTATAGGTGCTTTGTTAGCTTGGGTGATGGAAACAATTAGATATACCCTATGTGTTGGTCTATGCTTGAGGGAGAGAATTACTAATCTTGGCATTGGTTTTTAAATCTTCTTAGTAATGATCTAAATATCAGTAGGAATTTATAGAAATTTTTAAGCAATTAACAAAAGGTCAAAAATTTAATATTCGTACTGTTTATTAGGAAATGTGTTTTGAATTATTATATTTACTTCATAATCTTTTGCTTGTACTTTTTTTATTCGAGGTTTAGTAGATACATTGGAGAATCTTTTCCTAGAATCAAAGCATAGAAAATGTGCTCACATCTCTATGCCAATTGTTCTAAATTATATAAAGGTCATATATATATGAGTTTATTTCGGAAAGTGATTAATTGAACAACAAAAGTAGAATTTTATGAAATAATGGAACAGTTGAAAAATGTATTAAAAAAGGCTTACAATAACTTCAAAGCAAGAGATCCTAAGACTTTTGTGAAAAAATTTGTTAGTATAGAGCCAAAGAATGAAATTGTTCATAACAATATATCAAAGACATTTATTGATTCATCTGTAAAGCACGATCAAAAAGCTTGATCAATATGCTAGAGGATATTTAAGTTGCTTTAATGACTCGAATTCATGAAAAAGGAGATATGATGATCAAATCCATTAATGATATATGTTCAAGGGTTAGAAAGAAGATATAGAGTATATAATAAGAAGCAAGACACTATATACTAAGAAGCAAGGCATTGTATCACTGAGATAAATTGAAGTTTGAAATTCAAAGTAACACATTTTGCAGATAATTTCATTATTAATTTACAAGAAAGAACATGTCAATGTGGATTTTGGGATATTTGAGTTGTTTTAATTATTCAAATTCATGAAAAAAGAGATATGATAATGAAATCCACTGATGATGTATGTCCAAGGTTAAGAAAGAAGATAGAGACTACACAATAGGAAGCAAGACACTCTGTCACCAAGAAAAATGGAAGTTTTAAAGTTCGAAGTAACGCATTTTGCAAATAAGTTCATTGTTGATTTACATGTAAGAACATGCCAGTGCAGACTTTGGGATTTAACAAGAATCCCATGTAAATATGAATTTACTTGTATTCCAATCAGATAGAGGATATCAATGGGTATGTGAGCTGATACTACAAATGTGAATGTTATTTAAGGAGTTATCAATATGCCACATAACCCATTAGTTGTTCAAAATTTTGGCAGAAGACTAAAAACTTACAACCCATATTACCTCCTGATTAAAAAGATGCGTAAAAATACCTAAGAAGGGATAAAGATGAAGAACTAAACAAGTTAAGCAAAGTTGGAGTATTCACGAGATGTCAACATTTCTTTAAAGTTGGACATAATAAAAGAGAATACAAAAATAAGGACCAACCTTCAAGATGACATGAAATTGTTAAGATAATTGTATATCGATTTAAAATTGTTTTTGTGATCAATATTCTTTAAATTTTCAATCAATCATTTCAAATTCTATGTGTATAATGCATAGAAAATGAGGAAGACGACCAAAAGATTCAGCACCTACATCCAACTATGATAATGGTGTAAGAAGAAGAGGTAAACAATCAGTATCCACAAGATCCAATACTACAACTTCTATTTTTTGTCAAATTTTTTAAATATTATAAACATTTATATATACATACTTTCGATCTAGAGTAACATTTGAAAAAGCTTGTAATAACACTTATTTTGTGGTTTATTACCAAATCACAAAATTTGGATAATTAGTTATTAATTATTACTAATTAGTAATAGTATACTTTATTTATTCCTAATCAAGAATCATATACTTTTTCTTTATGATGTTTTTATAGATGGGTGTAAGTCAATTTTAAGTGTTCGAATCAACTCAAGCTTTTCAAAATACAAATGCTCAAATTATAAATACAACATGGAAGAGATTCAAAGTAAAGGCTAAAAAATTAACTCCAATAAAATATCAAGTTGGTAGTGGTGTATCAACAGCAAAATGAACCATTCTTGAACTCTGTGTTGTAGTTTGGGTATGTATTTGAAATATGCTAGGATATGGATATGGATATGTATTGAAGTTTGTACTACGATTTGGATATGGATAGAGATGTTTGATTATCTTGGATAATTAATTTGGATATGGATAGGAATGTTTAACTATCTTAGATAATTGATCTTAAACTATAGCCTTTCTGTTATTTATTTGTTGTAGTTTTAATTGAAGATGTTACATAAACCAACTTCTTTGTATCTTTTTCTCCTTTTATAGATGTGTAACTATTAAAAGCTCTTTTAACTTCTTATTCTTGGGATGATGGTGTGACATTTCAGTTAGGTTTAAAGATACATTTTGCCAAATCATTTTTGAAAGATATTAAAGGTCTTAAACTTATATCATCAATATAATGGCCAATAATTTGTGTATAATGTCCAAATAGTTCGATAACTACAAAAAAATTCCTAAGAATGCATTGTGATATTTTGTGTACAATGTTGTTGGTCACTACATTAGCAATAAGGACCCATCACATGCAACTCCTTTAAATATTGTTACATTGCAAGTTCTTATTAAAAAACACTCACCTTGACACGCAACATTGTATCCTACAGATAAAAGTCATACCTTAAAGTACATAAGATGTCTGGTAAATTGTTTTAGAATAACAAAACCTCAACTATTTTACCAAGATCACATACCTATAAGGCACCTAAAATTTGAAAGTTCATCATTTAATTCTATAACATTAATATCACATAAGCGATATTTGAAATGATCATAATGCTGTGATGAAAATATAAGGACAATACTCACATTTCTATTATTACATTGATAAAAATGTTGACCAATATTAGACTAAGCATTTGGTATCTGTAGCTTTATCTTACCATTACAATTGAGACAATCAATAAAGGGAATCTAAAATATTACTTAGGATAATGATATACATATTATATATTAAATATAATAACAATAAGAATTACTAATCTAGTTTTATCATTGAATATAACACCTTCTTTTGCAAAATTAAGAGTATTTCTTTTCAAATTTTGCTAAATTGTTGAAACAACAATAACTAGCATTCTTGAATCTATTAACAAGGGCTTCATACTTCTCATGTCAAGTGTATAACAAGCGTAGATGAACTAAAAACCACCATATTTTACTTGCACCTATTTTTTATATAATACATATGATGGTTAAGTATGATTAACACATATTCATACATCTCTCATAGTAGCTAATGGAAGGTTACAAATAAAGTAATAGCTTACAATAAGCAATGAATAAGCTTAGAAAACTGATCAATACTATAACACGAATTAACAAAGAATAACCTCTCAAACTAAAGTACCACTAAATATGGTCAAAAGTATCTAGTCTTTCGTATTTTTTATTAAATATCTCATTTTGGTGCCAAGTCAAAAAATCTTAGTCAATTTTAGAAGTATAAAAAGAATAACAAATTGGTGATATTAATCTACCACGGAAATCTTCACTTTACCATTACGATAATCAAACACAGAAATGATATCAAGAAAAAAAGTATAATTATTGGAGCGGTATCACACACTAAATTTTCACAAAATAAGGGGAAATGAAATTTTAATTGCAGGTTTGAGCACACAAAAGGGAAACAAAGGAAATAGATACACAAATGGGAAACAAAGGAAATAGATCTCAAAATCACCTGCACTGTAAGAGGTAGGAGGATTCTGCTGGAGATCCTTAAACTCCTTCAAGATTAAAGCCAACATCAGTCTGAGAAAAAAAAAATAGAATCCCTGCATTTAGTCAAAACCTAGATCTAATCACTTTGTTGCTTACGAAAACATAAACAAAGAGAGTCATTTTGCTAGAGAGACCCAAAAGAGTCAACGGGTAAGCGGGAAGCAATAGAGTTGTATTGTAGTAAAAAAAACAAATTGGAAAATTAGGGGCTATTTGTTTCCATTTTTTTCTTCTGTTTTTTGTTGCCGTTTTTGTAAAAAGAAAAACAGGTAAGTAAAACGTGTTTGGTTTACTCTGTTGTGATTTTTTGT
>JAOTAZ010000219.1:8490581-8503330 GCA_025629785.1 Erythroxylum oxycarpum
ACATCCCTCCGCATGATTCATTTAATGTCCAACATAAGACTACTTGTTATTCGGTTAAAAATAACTTAGTCTAATATTAAAACACCGAATTCCTCATGTAAGGAACCATGATGATTTCAGGTCAGGGGACTAAAGTCAAACCATATTGAGACTCACTAATGACATAAAACCATGCAGTGTTGTCTTTGTGGGTCAATCTAATATATGCTCTCTAACATATATCCATGATCAGTAAAACGTGATCATCAATCAAAACACATACTAGCCTTAATTCATTATTGTTCCACCAATAACGATCGACCAGGGACAGTTTAGAATAGTATTATAATGCTTATGGTTTTCCTATCAAGTCACATACCTGATGACATAAGCCTAATACTATTCATGGAACGTAAATCACATTACGTAAATGATATATATGCATATATAAAAGAATACCTCATAATATATTATGAATAAGTCATAATGTTAGTATAAAAGTCACAAATGTCTATTGGCTTAGGGCACACTACTAACATAATGTGGCTTCAGATGCCATTAAAGCTTTGTAAAAATCTCCTTTTTGAGGGTATTGAAATAAGAATTTGTATATGAATGAGGTTAAGATGAAATTAGGTACGCTTGAGGAAGATATCAATTTGAGATGATAGATTTCGAATATGAATTATTGTTATAAATATCAGTGAGATGTGTTATGGAAAAACCATGTTGTACATTGCATTTTCAAGTCTTTTATAAGGGTAAAAATTGTGTCCTAACTTCAGGAAAAAACTGTATCAATCTAGGCTGAATTGGACAAAGTTGTCCCCTCGGAAGTTGTAGCTTATCTTTCTAGCTTTCCAACGATTTATAGTATGAAATTTTTGGGCATCGGAATTGAGAAATATGTTCTTTATAAGTTGGTGATGCTGCATAGGATGTATATACAAGACAACTATAGTAAATGATGAGAATTAGTTGTAGTGATGAATCAAATGAGTTAATATTAGAGAGTTTAATGAAACAACGTTGGTAGTTGAATTGATATGAAGTGATATCGCACTAGAAAAATTGAATTTGGAAAGATTATGAGTGAAATTGATGTTAGAATGGATGTAGAAACCATTGGAAATGCTTTGGAGGGAGTTTTTTCTCACCTATGTCTGTTAGATGAACTTTCTCAGGTCTGGAAATGTCCTCAGCCTCGTCCATATCTATTGAACGGACCTTCATGAGACTGGAAAACACTCCAGACCCCGTGTATGTCTGTTAGGTGGAGGTGTATGTCCGTTTAACGGACATACACTGTACACCTTCGAAAGATTACATTTTTGACCCTCTAAATGGCAAAATCTCTCTTCAGAGTCTCACAAAAGTTGTAGATCTAGAAGTTCTCTTCGAAACCATCCTAAAACAACCTCAATCTGATATCTTTAGTGAAAGTTATGTCAATTGTCCCAAAATAGGTATAATATGATTGAGGACATATTCATGTTTGATTTGTTTGGCCATAACTTCATCATCTGACCTCCAAATGAAGTGATTCTTAAACCAATAGATTCCTAACATATTTTTCTATCTCTCCATAAAAATTGGTAGCCTTTCGCGTTGATTTGAAAAAGGTTGATAGAAAGAAAGTGAAGGAATCGGTTGGAAAAGCATGACTTGGTTATGAACATACTTTGACTTTAATCGTATCTTAATTTATAGAGCTCCGAATGAGATAGTTCTTGTTTCAAAATAAACTAGAGACATAGAGCTAAAATTGTTCTGAAGAAGTCAATTTGTGATTTTTGGTGACAAACTGGTGTGAGCATGCCACCCTTGTGGGATATGTGTCTAGAAGTCACTGGATGTCGGGTACGTGTTTTGGATGAAATGTACTTAGTAGAGAAAACACAAATGAGTGTTCTGTTAGGCTGATATTTGAGGACATAAACACAAGAATGGATTGTCGTATATCCATTGATCATATAGGAAATTTTGGGATGTTTTGATAATGAAGATGAACTGATGATCCTTAATGAGGGTTCATTGAAATAATCCTATAGGGTAATGCGCTCACGTTTTCTAACTCCGGATGTTCGGTTTCGAAAATGGGGTCCAATATAGGTTACTTACAGATTGCTCCCAAAGCTATTACCTCGAAGTTTCGGTAACGTCTGGATGTTGACGTTCCAATTGCTCCTCTATATCAAGCAATATAAACATTCACACTTTTGCATAATTGTAAGTGTTTTTTAATGCACATGTATGTATATGAAATATGCACAATGCATGTTCATGACAATCTCCAGTATTTTTTCATTATTCTTGTCACAAAATCAATCCAATATCAAAGCTCACTTAAGTATCATTTGTATGTAGGGTTTATACCTGAAATAAACACTTTGCATCTAATTTCATAACCCACTGAATAATTTCAGATTTTTCCAAAAATTGACTTCGGTCTACTATTCTTGATCATTTAGATAATACAAATGAAGTAATTTGGCAAGACTTTCTTCTAGAAATTTGTTCTCCTATCTCTTAAGTTTCTAATGACATCAAGATCATCCAATTAGGTTCATTAATCTGAAAGTTATACCCCAAAAATTTACGAACTTTTCTTATATTGGAACAATTCCCTATACTCAACTTCCATCTAGAAATTGAAATTCTTAGATACTGAATTAAAATTCAATTTCTTTAGACAATTTGTATCTCTATGTCTCTAGGTGACTTCAAATAAAAAATCATTCCATTTGGATAACTACAGAACAAGATATTGTCAAAATAACAAAGCATGTTTAAGTTGTGCAAGAAAGTTGGCCGCATCGTAGCCAAGAGTTAGCCGCGACGAACTTTTCCCGAGAGGAATTCCTTGAAAAAAATCCTATAGGTTGGTCACGACGAAGCCAGGGGTTAGCTGTGGCAAACTTTTCCCAAGAGGAAATCCTCATAAAAATCTTCCAAGTTGGCTGCGGCAAACTTTCACAGAAAGTAGCAAACAGGACTCATCTTTCAATTTTTTCCAGATTTTACAACATCCGACATCTTACACCTAACACATCTTGTACAAAAATCACCATTTCTACTTCATTTACTCTTCATTCTCAACTCCATTCCAACTCAATATCGTTCACAAACAATTCATGATATATATTTGATCATTAACCAGAAACAAAGCATATACATTTACCCATTCATCATTGATTTTTCTGTACTCATTCTAACCCGTTTATGAAGATCATTCATCATCTCTATAACAATATATGAATTATTTCCCGTCATACATATACATGTGCAAGACATTTACATAGGCTTTTCATCATCCACGATGCACACATAAAAACTCATATAATCAAGTCATCAATCTTACATTTCTCATCATTCTAGTTTCGTTTAACAATACCTATGAAGATTAACAAGCTACTTACTTAATTTAGTTCCAAAATCTTCAAAATCTCACTCAACCTATCTTCACGCACTGTGAGATTCTACATCGGTTGGAGAGGGGAACGAAGTACGCCTTATAAGGAAACGAATACCTCTCCTTTATAGATGCGTTATCTATGGCCTAATGCACCGGATCCCATCAGAACTCCTAGATTAAATGTGCTTGGGATAAGAGTAGTTCCAGGGATGGGTGACCTTCTGGGAAGGCCTCGGGAAAAGCAAAACTGTGATGGCTTGGTTAGGCCAAGACCCAAAGCGGACAATATCTGTAAGTGGGTGATATGCTATGTTACACGTGATATCAAAGTCAGTACCCGAACCGTTGTGCCAGCTAGGTTGGACCCCAAAGAGGACTGAACCTTGAGAGAGGTGGAGAGTGTGAGATCCCACATCAGTTGGAGAGGAGAACAGAGTACGCCTTATAAAGATACAGATACCTCTCCCTTACGGACGCATTTTTCATGGCCTAATGCACTAGATCCCATCGGAACTCCGAAGTTAAATGTGCTTGGATGATAGTAGTTCTAGGATAGGTGACTTCCTGGGAAGGCCTCAGGAAAAGCAAAATCGTGAGGGCTTAGTTGAGCCTAGGCCCAAAGAAGACAATATTTGTAAGCAGGTGATCTGGGATGTTACACGCATAACTCACGATCATCATCTTGAAGGTTGGAAGATTTGGGTTTTCTTATGGTAATGAAGAAGGTCACATGGTGGGAGTAGTAAGCGGGTGATCTGGCATGTTACACGTGATATTAGAGTCAGTACCTGAACCTTTGTGCCAACTAGGCTGGACCCCAAAGAGGGCTGGACCTTAAGGGAGGTGAAGAGTGTGAGATTCCACATCAGTTGGAGAGGGGAACGAAGTACGCCTTATAAAGATACGGATACCTCTTCCCTTAGGGACATGTTTTCCACGGCCTAATGCACCGAATCTCATCGGAACTCCGAGGTTAGATGTGCTTGGATGATAGTAGTTTTAGGATGGGTGACTTCTTGGGAAGGCCTCGGGAAAAGCAAAACCGTGAGAGCTTGACTAGGTCAAGACCCAAAGAAGACAATATCTGTAAGAGGGTGATTTGGGATATTACACGCATAACCCACGATCATCATCTTGAAGGTTGGAAGGTTTGGGATCTCTTATGGTAATGAAGAAGGTGATATGGTGGGAGTATTTAGTGAAAGATGAGGAAGCTAGGTTCAATTTTGGTGGAGGTTATCAACAAAATGAAATGAAGAAGATGAAGAAGCTTGAAGACAGTGGAGAAAGTCACGTAGAAGAGAAGAAAAGAGTAAATGAAAGACATTAGAGTGTCTTACAAAGAGGAACAACGTGAGAGAGAGGAATGGTGAGTGGTAGTGACACTTGTCACTGCCACTTGTCACCTCCCTATAGTCCTATTTGGACCCTTATTAATAACTAGTCTATTTGTCTCCAATTTCTAATCTAATTGTCTCCTTATTTTTAATGACATTTGTCAATAAATCTTAAAGTCATTTATCAAAATTTCTATTTCCATTTGACAGTTAATTCTACTGTCATTTATCATTTGTCTTGCTACTTGATATTTTTTCTAGTCCAAAAATTACCCAAATTTTTAGAAATTATCCTAAAATTCACCAAAAATTCTAAATCACTAAATACACTCTCCAAATTAATTTTCAACATATAAACACTACAATTCTCAATATAATCACATTTATAAATAGTTATATCCGAAAATTAGCATTGAATGCATGTACAATTATTTTCATGTGCAAAAATTCAATATTCATATATATGTACATATCATATAATGCACGAGCATAAAATGCATTTTTTAAGCTCTCATATATATATATATTGTTTTCAACATATAAACACTACAGTTCTCAATATAATCATATTTATAAACAATTATACCCGAAAATTATCATTGAATGCATGTATAATTATTTTTATGTGCAAAAATTTAATATTAATGTGTATGTACATATCATATAATGAACGAGCATGAAATGCATTTTTTAAGCTCTATATATATATATATTTATTGTCTTAGCCTCAACGTTGATAATGAGATGTTACAATTGTCCTCCGTCAGCGTCACTTTCTCGAAACCACTCTTACCTCATCTAGCCATGGTTCAAGCTTGCACAAATGGAAAAGCAACCCTCTTGTTCCTGCATACAACCACCAAAGTAGTAGACCAAATATTGGCTCTAGCTTCTAGAAGATCAATAGGAGGTATAAGGGTTCCCTCTTTTATAACATTCTGAAAATGTTTGAGCTCCCCCTTTTTACATTGGATCTAGGGTTTATTTTTCTAAGCACTTGCATTTTAATTGACACCAGTCGTGGCCTTCATCTTATTAGCTGTTGAAGAAGAGTTCTCCCTTGTCATCGTTGACTTTGGAGAACTTATTAAAGGAGGGAAGTCGACCAAGTTCAAGTTAGAGGGGAAGACACCCCCTCCTTCTCCATTTTCCAGGCCTTCAAAAGGCTTACTCCATGAACCAAAGTCAGTATCTAAGGACCCAAGAATATTGTTGAAGGTTGGAGCTTAACAGAGGCGAGGAAGAAGATTTCAAAAAAAGGGATTTGTTGAGGGCAAGAAGGTAAAACTGCTAGAGAGAAGGTAGAGAAAAGTTTCATTGAGAGAGAAAAGGCCCTAGGTTCCTTTGCAAATGTTCAAGTTTACGAGGGTTACTTAGAAAGACATAAAGAGATAAACATGTATTACATGCATATTGTGGTTCGTTTCTATAATCAATATTGAGAGTTGAATCTGGTTGCTTAGATTTTGTCTATCAGACAACTTGATCCATTTGGTGTTCAAGGGTTCAATGAGTTTGTAGGTGAAGTTATGGACATTAAGTTTAGCAGATATGTTGAATTAATTGGATATTGTGCTGAGGGAGGTGACATACTATTGTTTATATAAGTATAGTGACATCAGGACCTCTGCAAAATCATTTGCATGCATACTATTGTTTATATAAGTATAGTGACATCAGGACCTCTGCAAAATCATTTGCATGGTATATGAGTTTGTAATGTATCATTAGTAATTTGATTAATTACACTCCATTCCACCTTGCAACTGATTACTACACCAATTGTCTTTCAGGAGTCTTTTTTTTAATAGATTTTCAACATTTGACCCAGAGAAGGCTACCATACTATCCTAAGCTGTCTAATTTTAGTTTGGATAAGATAGGCCCAAACGGTAAAAAGACCCACATTTCAACAAGGGTTATGGACACGTATAGTTATGTTCGCCAGAGTGTTCCAGAAAGCTAACGTATAAGTCAGATGTTTTACAATTTTGGAGTGGTTTCTTTGAGCTCATTACTGGTAGGAAAGCTTTGGGTTGAACAAAACTTGGAAAGGATTTAATTAATTGGGTAAGAAAGTGTGCCTCTGTATCTTGTTTTTTGTATTTATGCTAAGGCAAGGCCTTTATTGCCATTGCTAAGCAAGATGTTAACATCATCATATTTACGTTTTGTATGTATTTTGTGTTTACTAGCTACCTTTGAAGTACAAATTTGTATTAAGTACTTATGTATATTGGACAATTTGAACAAGCAAGACCTTTGTGAAAGAGGAGAAGACTTTCCTCTAATGACTGAAAGTACAATTAAATGTCAATACCACCCCGAAAAGGTTGTACCAAGCTCTTGCATTTTCCCAATCTTGTCTTCTACAGAACCCTAAAGTTCAATCCTTGTCCCATGTCCCAAAAGGTGGAATCAGCCACTCCAGCTGTCCCCACACCCGGGTCCGACTAGATTATGAGGGGTTAAACCACGGTTTGATCTCGGTTGACTACCTAGCAGAGCGGCTCATGCGCTCCCGTTACCAGGAATTGAACCTTGGTCCTTGTCCCAAGTTACCTTGTTAGATTGCCAACCGAGTTACCCGTGCGGGCTAAAGTTCAATCCTGTATATGTGACGTGATTCAACTCTAAAGGTTTGGTCGGGTTAACCAACCCAATATTTGAAATATCTAATTCAAACCATAGTTTAGTTCTTATCTCATTATTTCTTTAATAAGTGTGAAGATATTGGAAAGTATCGCTTTGAATATAATTGCTTATGGAGTTTGTCACAAATTAAGATCTAAGTTAGTGACAATACATAAAAATTCATTGTCATATGCATGGCACGTGCCTGAACATTTCGCGCCAAAAT
The DNA here is from genome assembly GCA_025629785.1 of Erythroxylum oxycarpum. NCBI lineage: Eukaryota > Viridiplantae > Streptophyta > Magnoliopsida > Malpighiales > Erythroxylaceae > Erythroxylum > Erythroxylum oxycarpum. Next base: position 8,498,173 of record JAOTAZ010000219.1, read on the forward strand.
CCATGTCGTTAAAAACCAAACCAACCAACCAAAGAATGGCCTACCTCTCTGCGCTTCCATAATCAACACCACTTCAAGAAAAGAAACCTTCATTTCTCTGAAAATGCAACAGAGGCCATCAAGCTCTTGTCGAGCACCTGAAGACCAGTGGAAGATCAACGTCAAACAAAAACCCGAACTGGCCCCATTAAGGACCGTGGATGACTCGCTCGACCACCTTCCAGTCTACTCCCGTAGACCTGCCCTTCCACGATCAAGATCGTTAGGAGCTGCGAAATTGATTCACGTGATTCCGCTCATAGTCTTTTTCTGCTTCTTCATTCTCTGGTGGTGCTCTTATCCAGGTACCTTCTTCTTTTCTACTCTTTTGTTTGATTAACTTCTTGTTATCGCTTTTATTTGGGCCACATATATATATATAGGCAAAAGGGATTATGGGGAATTACTTATTCTTTAATCTGTTCTTTTGTTTTTTTTTTTCATTTCTATGTGAATTTTCGCGATTCAATCAATGCATGGAAATTTAGTCTATTACTTCGTCTGAAATGATCTTGGAAAGATAACCATTATAGTGATTTTTTTTCTTATTACAATTGCTTAGCTAATTAAGTCTGTAATCTCCATTGTTGTGCTCTGAATTCAGTGAAAGTTGAGACCAAGGACGGAAGAATCTTAGCAATACATCGAATTGAGAAGCCGCAGAATCTTACTGCTAATGTTGTTGAGCTTGCTGTGTTGGCATCTGCTACGTCTCCAATTTCATCAGCTACAGAAGTTCATGAAAACGACTACAGCAACATGACTGAAGTAAATCTGGCGCCAGCATACAAAGATAAATCTTTAAGCATTTGGCCTTTATAAATGAAAAGTTTAGGAATGATAAATTTCAGTCTACATTTCCGTTCTAACTTCAAGTACAGAATCATAGTTGTTTGTTTCATGTAAATAATGTACTACAGAATGATCCTCTTCTCTGTCCACAGAGCAGGAAGCTAAGAGAAAAACGTGTGCAACATCAATTTGTGGCATTGACTAAATGACAAATTGAAGCCGAGTCCTGAACAATATATTCTTTTGACTAAATGCTGCTTCTGGGGTTTTACTGGTGTGGGAAATGTAATAGGAATTGTCCTTTGAGCTGTATTCCTTAATGGCACAGATGACTTTCTTCATTTATGCTTGAGATACTTGTGGGAAGAAGATTAGATTAGAGAAAAGCCAACCAAAATGGGATGCTACTGCTGCTGCAATTCACTGATTTCACCCCCTCCGCAGCTCCCTACCCATAAGTACATAGTTGAAGGTTTGTTTGATGGAAGAACTCTGCAACAGTCTCTTCTTGGTGACTGCAAAAAAGTAAATTGTGATTTTGGGAACATGAAACAGTGATCCTATTCACATGAATCCGTTACCTTTTGCCATCGGTGAACATCAGGTTTCTTCAACACCACAATAGAATTAATCTTTTCGGGTGAATCCATTTTCCACCGGCAAACAGGGGAACCAGTATTGTAACGATGGTAGATTCCCATAGTTTGCTTTCTTGCTCTATCATATCTATTAGCGTACATGTAAAAGATGAAGGGTTTGGAACATGGATGCTTGGTGACAGGTCTTGTGTTGAATGCATATGCAGTGTAATCAGCTCTTTTGTACCAATTAAGAAAGGTTCTTGAGGGCATCTCGAGCTCTCTAGGCGAGATTACCCCTCTCCAGACTTGAACAACAAAGCCCCATGACACAGATATGGACCAATATCTTGTGGTGTCATAGCAGATGGACTGTTGCATCACGCTTGCTGAGTCTAAATTCACGGACTTGAACAAATGTTGGAGGCCTCTGGCTCGGTTCATACGTGGGAAAATTGGTTGCACCACATCAAGATGGTGAAGAGATGCCAGAGGAGTCACAGGATGGGCTGACAATAGTCCTAAAAGATCTCCATAAACATCGTACTGCATAAGCACCATAAATAAATCATTACTTGTTAGGTTTGCTAAAAAAAATGAAAATAAAGCATAGGCTTGATATTAGTGAGGAAAATATTCAACAACGATTGCTTTTGCTGAAAGTTTTAGATGACATGACATAAATATGACATTTAAACTTCTTTTTGAATAAAAGCTGATAGATCACCATGTAAGGAAGTAATTAGACATCAAATCAGCTAATTTTCAGGTAAATTGATAAGAAATAAGGATTTAAGGTTAAGAATCCTATTAATACTTTCATTTTTGGTTTTCCTTAATTCATTAGGGCCTCTATATATGCTGAAGATTTATATGTATTACCTGATGAAACCCAGCTTCTCTTGAAAGTGGTACTCCAAGCTCAGCCATGCAAGCCTGCATTCTATCATCACTACCATACAACCCTGGATATCTTTGAATGCACCTATCTTGCATTTTTGCCAACTCTTTTGCCAATGGATAGCTTATAGCAAATCCACCACCTCCATAAGCCATCGCATAAGAGAAGTAAATGTTTTGAAGGTGACTCTCTGAAGAGCTACCCACATAATAGAACTGCCTGTGATCATATTTAGACAGTATTCTTACCACATTATCCACAATAAATACTGTGTCATCATCTCCCATAACAAACCACCTCACGTCCTTCAGTCCTAGCTTCAATGTCTCCGAAACCACCCTCGAAATCCTTAACGCCGAACGGTGACCTTGCCGGTTCGAGTACTTAAACTTGGACGTGTCTGCAGAAACCCTAATCTCAGGCAAATCTTCGTTCTTTCTAACCCTTACCCTTCTGTCCATCCAAACTATTCCTCTTGTCTCCTTAGGTCTCCACCATACTTTGACATACTCCTTTCTCTTTTCCCACAAATCCGCAGAAGCTGCGATCCCAAAAACGATATGCTTCAGCTCAGTGTCGCTCTTCTCCGGATTTTTCAGGAGAGATACACTGGTTTGCGAAGTTTCTGAATGTCCATTCTCTTCATTGGCGTGGAATGTTGAGGACAAGTTGGTGAGAAAATCGAGGTGTTCTTCAGGCATAGGGCATTGGTGATCATTGCTTGAGATGAAACGTGACGAGTAGACAAGGTAAAGCGTGGCCGTGATGAGGAAGAACAAAACAAGGGCATTTCTGGAAACAAGTGCATGTTGAAACATACGTTGGGGCGTAGTGGACATGTTTTGCCTTCCCTGAAAAAGATCGTTGTGGTGTGGCTGGCGGTGTTCTTGCAGCTGCTTATTGTCATCACATGAACGGTTATGGTGTGTTTCTTAATTTTCTTCTGTTTTCTCTTTTTCTTTGCCCCAATTCGAAGAGGTGGAGGAAATGGAGAAGGAGAGGAGATTGGACTGAGACTTCTTCGGATCTAAACGAGAAACGAGAGCTAGAGATGTGTCCATTTATGACCCCAAAAAAAAAACAAGAAAAGGGAAGATGTGTCGTCTAATCTTTTTTGCGTGGTTTTTTCTTTATGGAATGACGAAGTTAAATGCGCCAATTTCTCGCTGGATTAAGAAAGTTTTAAGAACAAATACATATAGTTAATGAGTTAATCACGTAATTAATTTGCAAACACCAAACGAGCTTGGTCACGATGAATGAAATGAACAATTAGATTAGCATTTCAAGCCAAGGAATCTTCTCCAGTGGTTGATTGAGTCTATTGGTAAGACGAGGGACTTATTCTCCCTATAACTCTCAGTGGCTCGAGGTGACTCCTTTCAAGAAGAGGAGCCAGCGCACACGTTGGTTCAAACATTACATTTTACAACTATAGAGAAACATTTTAAAGTGCAGTGCAATTACAATTAAGTGAGTTAGGATTTATACTTATGTTATGGATTACATAAATAGTGTTTACTAAATAGCATGTTAATTCCAATCTTCAATTTGATCAGTATAGTAATTTTGTGTCTGAGTTTAAAAATTAAAATTTTATTTGATCTAAATAATTAAGATTAATATCTTAACACTTTTATTAGTAAAATTGACAACGAGTATCTTGCAATTTAAATGTAGAACATTTGTTTTTCGTTTTTAAACGAAGGAACCGCAGCCGCTACTGTTGGGCCCCATTTCCCTTTTCTTTAGTGAATAAATTTGTTTTAATTTATTTTAAGGTTTAGTTTGCAAATCGAATTATTTAAGGATTTTATGAGTTTAGGCCAATAAAGTTTTAATGAAGAGTTTTAGTTAAATTAGATTTTTTGCTAAATTGTTATAATTAAAAGTATCAGATGGTGTTAGGGTGAATGAGAAAGTTTGTGTATGTTTTAAATGCTTAAGGTATTCAAGTGAGCTTTTAGCCCTTTTAATTGTCTTTTAAATAAAGAAGGAAGGGGTTTTAAAGGGTAGTTGCCGTGAATGAAGTGGAAAAGCAACAAAAATGGATTAAAAAAAAAGAAAGAATGAAAATCATTGGATGAGAGGAGAGGAGATTCACAAAACTTCTAGGAGAAGGAGAGAGTTAGTGAAGTGTCGTTTTAGGCTTAGGTTTTATTTAGTTTAAGAAACTCAATTGTTAAGCTTTAGAGAGAGAAGTTCACGATATTTACAAAGAAAAGAAAAGGAGAGTTTTCGGTTGAGAGGGAAGAAGAAGAAGAGGAGGAAAAAGGTGAGGGCTTTGTTGATTCTTGCTTGAGAAAAGAGTTTTACGAAGTTCCTTAAGGAGGATAAGGAAGAAGAAGGATCTAAACTTCCATTAGAAGAGAAATCAGATTTTCGTGGGTTAATCCTAAGGTAAGAGATTTTCAAAATTTCTTGGAGATAATAGAGAGATTTGATTTGTAATAGTTTAGGAAAGGCTTAGGTAAGGATTTATAGGGTTTATTTCGTGTTTTCCATTCCTTAGGAATTTCAAGTTTAGTAACTGATATTAGGTTAGATTTGTTGTGCTTTGGTTAAGGTCAAGAACGACCAGAGGAGTTAGAGGAAAGACATATTGACCAAGAACAAAGTTTAAGGAATTAATGTGGGTGACTTTTTAATATTTGAGTTGTAAGCTACTAATTTGTTGTGAAATAAATGTTTTAACAATGTTTTCCGATGATTTGAAACTTTTAAATGAATTAGCATTGATGATGATTTGAACTTGTGTTAGATGCCTTTTATGTATACATACATATGGAACATGTTTGTAAAATTGTTTGAAAGTTGAAAAAGATTTGATTATGTGATTTCGGAAAAA
>JAOTAZ010000219.1:8582766-8598473 GCA_025629785.1 Erythroxylum oxycarpum
TTTTTATTTTGAATTTTCTTCCATTCTTTAGTTTAGATCTTTTCCATCTGACATCCGATTGATTCGATTTTTAAAGCGTTGGATTCCTAAGATATTCCCCTATATGTTCACAGAATTTTATGAATTTTTTAGATTAAATTGAGGATGATTGTTTTAAATCAAAGTGAGAGGAATAGATAGCAAGTTATAAGTTGGATACTTTTCTAAACATGGTCCAGTATTTTGGTAATATCTCGAGCTATAGAACTCCGATTGAGTTGATTTTTGTTTCAAATTAACCGAGAGACATGGGGCCACAAATCATATGAAGGATTCAAAGGTTAATTTAGCGCCTAAGATGTTCAATTTCTTGAATGAAGTTAGGTGTAATGTTCAGTCCCGGTTTTGTAATGGTCTAAAAGTGTTTTGGCCATAACTTCTTCAATTCTGAACTGAATTGAGAGTTTTTGGTGTTGTTAGAAATGTAAGACATAGAGGAACATTTTTCTAGAAGGAAGTTTTGTCAAATTGCCCCATTTACTAGAGTAAAATAATCAGATAAGATGTCAGTTTTTAAAGACAAATCAAGGGTAAATTTGGAAGATCACTTAAAGTGTAATGTTATAAGGCATATATGGAGAGGCATAATTGTCATTTTGCTTTCATTAAATGAAAGAAGCATGTGGCTGTCGTTTATGAGGGAGGAAGGTTACGAAAATTGAAAGAAAGAACAAAAGAAATAAAAGAAGAGAGAAAGGTGAGTGGTTTCGATGGAGGGAAGAAGAGAAGAAGAAGAAGATCAATCTTAAGGTTTCAACTTTTCTTGCTTTAGAAGAGTTTTTCAAGAAGGAAAATAAGAAAGAGGAAGATTTGATCTTCCTTTAGAGCTAAAGAAGCAAAAACGTGGGTGAAGTGTAAGGTAAGTTGTTTAAATTTTTTTGGTTTTTGAAGGAGCTTTTGGTTCTATTGGCTTAGGAAATGTATGGGAAAGATGATTCTAGGATGAAATTCATGATTTTTTCTTTAGGATTTCTAATTTTTAAGATTCCTTTGATTAGGGTTTTGTGATTTTGATGAAAGAAAGTTAGTTTAGATAGCTTGAGGAATGTATGAGTTTGAGATTTCTAAGATGAATTTGGTGCTCACATAGGTTGAATTGTTAAATTTTGGATGTTTATTACTTAGGAAATTTTGGCCTTAGAGGAAGGAAATTAAGTGAGGCTGTGGAACCAAGGCAATGGGAGAGGCTTTTAACAAGTTGCAAGCATGGATATGAGGTGGGTACCATGTTTATATTTTGAATTATATGCTAATTGTAAGTTTTCGCAAAATCAAGAAGTGAAATGATTTGAAAAAAAAAATATTGTTTATGTTTTCAAAAAATAAAAAAGGATATAAAATAATTGTTAAATTCAATGTTTTCGAACGTGAGGAAATTGCTACAATTGTTTCGAACTTTTTAAGGAAATGATTAAATTATTTCATTCTTGGATTTTGAATGATTTCAATAAAAAATTGAAATAATTATAAAATTCATTGTGTTTGAATATGTTAATAATTTCTGAAATAAAATTGCTGCATTTCCTTTTTTTGTGAATGATTGCGCATTTTACTATGTGAAATTGTGACATGATGAATGAATTTGTGTTTGTTTATGACATCATTATAAGAATTTAGTTTTTGAAAGATGCCTCCGGGCAGTTTGATTTCATGTATGAATTGTGTCATGTGGGTTTGGTTAGATCCCATAAGAGGGTCAAGTGCACTTGCTTAGGCTTCGCCCGCCTGCCCACTACCGGCATTGAAGTTCCTTTTAAGGACTCCCATAAGTTCACGGCTACACTGGACCGCTATGCGGGAAGGTGTAGTATGTTTTGTTCATGGCTACACAGGACCGCTATGTGGGACTGTGTAGTATATTCTATTTTTCGGATAGACCCAAACCATTTCTGATCTGTTATGTGTTTTTGTTTCTGCTAATAAATGTGATGCATTCATATTTTTAAATTGTTCATGAATTCTTTGATAAATTGAGAGTTTTTGAAAAATAAGAAATTGATGAATTTTTATACTGTGCAATTTTTATATAAGGGCAAAAGTTTTTGAAAAATGATTTTTGCTTATTTTTCAATTTATAAACTTGTTATCTACGAGCTGTAAAGCTCACCCCCTTTCATCCCCATCTCTAGGTCATCATGATGGAGATCGGATGAATGAAAGACAAGACGTTCGTCCGTCATGGTTGTGATTGTATTGTTGTATAAATTGGATTATTGTAAAAATGATGGTTTAGGCTTATGTTGTGTATTTTTGGAGGTTTTTATATTTTTGTACTTGGAATTTGAGATTGATGTTGTATCGTGGCTTAAAAATGTCACTTTTGTTTGACAATGTATTTCTTTTGAAGTATGTAAATAAATTATGGATGTGTATAGATTAGAACAGTGAATTGTGGTTTTGTATATAAATTGCATATGATTATGAATGCGACTTGGATATGGATGATGATGATTGGTTGTGTTTGTTTATGCTGGGGTTCCGGACAGGAGGTCCGATGATGGCGATGAATTGTGTGGTTTGTTTTGGCATATAGAAGTGAGTTCAAAATGATTTGTAGGTTTTTAGGTTTCTTACAATGCAGCCATTATGCTGCCCATTTGTATATAAATTTTGAAAGAATTAGTAATATTTTGTGTAATTGGTAGTTATGATTTGAATATAAAGAATCAAACGATTGTGAGATATTGGTTGAGGATGAATTTTACAAGTGAGAAATTGAAGTGCTTTTGTTTATGGTCTGACTTGATAATAATTTTTACATGCGTGAGTTTTGATGGCAAAAGAAAATGAAGCTTTCTTAAGCTGATGAGATATGATTGTTTTTGACGAGTTAAAATGATTGGAGGTTATGGTATTGATGTAGTCAAAAAAGGAAATTGGTTTTGCTTGATTAAAAAACAATATTATACCGTTTTTGGATTAGTTTGGACCGAGAGTGTACTAGGGTTTCCAACGTGACGCGACGTTTTTCTATAATGTTTGTTCTCGGATGTCGGACATTTGAATTCGATTCGATTCATTTTGTACATCCGTTCCTTCGATTTTTGCTTTCGATTTCGTTTCTGTTTTTCCGTTTCTGCTTCCGCTTTATGATTTTCGATCCATTCGTTTGGTTCGCTTTTTGTTTTCGTCCGTACATGTGTTTCGCTATCCGTTCCTTCGTTTTTTTGATTTTCCAGTTGGGGTCCGGTTTCGAGATCGGGTCCGAACACACCTAATGCTAAGGTGATTGAATGCAAGTGGGTTTTCAAACTCAAGAATGGAGTAACAGAAGCTGACTCGAAGACCTACAAGGCATGACTAGCTGCAAAAGGCTTCAGGCAAAGGGAAGGAGTAGACTACAAGGAAATCTTTTCTCCAATGGTCGAGTTTAAAACAGTAAGGTTAATTTTGACCCTAACAACATTGAATGATTGGGATATACATCAGATGGATGTAAGGATAGCCTTCTTATATGGAAGACTAGAGGAAACTATCTATATGAAGCAACCCATTGGCTTCGTAGATAAGTAGAAATCAGATCTTGTGTGTTTGCTAGAGAAATCACTATATAGCCTAAAGCAAGCTCCTAAGCAATGGAATAAGAAGTTCCATAAGGTGGTGACAGAATTGAGATTCAAAAGGAGTGCATATGATTACTGTCTATACTACAAAGACTTGGAGAAAGAGGAAGTAGTCTACATGTTGGTGTATGTGGATGATTTAATCGTCACAGGAAAGCTGATTAAGAAAATTCAAGAAGTGAAAGATGCCTTGAAGAAGAATTTTGACATAAAAGACCTAGGGAGAGCAAAGAAGCTACTAGGAATGCAAATAATAAGGAATGACGCTAAAGGGAAACTATGTTTGATACAAAGGGACTACATCAGGAAAGTCCTATGTAAGTTCAACATGGAAGACTCCAAACCAAGCCCTGCTCCAATTGCCACACACTTACAGCTGACAATTGATAAGAGTCCAGCAACAGAAGTAGAGAGGGAACACATGCAGAAATATCCTTATGATGTGGGTATAGGTTGTATTATATATATTACGATTTGTACTAGACCTAACTTAGCACATGCAATCAGCCTACTCAGCAAATTCATGTCTAATCCAGTTCTAGAACATTGGTCTGGATTTAAGATAATACTCAGATATCTGAAGGGAACGCTAAACCATGGTCTATGTTTTTCTAAGTCTAACCTAGAAATGCATAAACATATGAATTTAAATGGCTATGTAGATGCAGATTATGCAGCAGATAAGGGCACACACAAATCATTATCAGCATACTACTTCACACTATCAGGCAATATAGTAAGCTAGAAAGTGCAATAACAAGCAATGATATCACTATCTACAACAGAAGTAGAATTTTACGCAATCATAGAAGGTCTAAAGGAGCTAATATGGCTTAAGGGACCGTTATCAGAAATCAAAATACAAACAACAGAGGCAACTATACACACAGACAGTCAAAGTGTGATTTACCTCAGTAAGGACCCAGTACTCCTACACGAGAGGTCGAAGCACATAACGTTCGACTCCACTTCATCAGAGACAAGGTCAACAATAGAGAAGTCGACCCGAAAAAATAAGAGGAGAAGAAAACCCGTCAGATTTTGGAACAAAAGTAGTTCCAATAAAGAAATTCATTTTCTGTAGAGAGTTTCTATAGATAAATGAAGCACCTTGAAAGAAAAAAGGAATTTACCCATCAATCGCACAATATTGGAAGAAAAAATTAGGGATTTGAATTTTCTAGGGTTTTGGATTTCAGAAATTGACCACGAATTGAAAGATTAAGTGAGGGCTTTTAAAGAATGAGGGAAGAATGTGAAGAAAAACACATGATTTTTAAAATATGAACACACAGACGATATAGATCAAAGAACACAAAAGGGGTAAAAGAGGAGAAGTCTGAAGCCTACGAAGAGAAAAAGAAAATGACTCTCGAAAGTTCTAAAGGAGATGTCTGAAGTCATTAACTCACCTATGCCACTTATGTTCCAGACACACGTGAGGCACACTATGCATAGCCACAAAGCGTAGTGCATGGAGGGTTAAACGCAGATACATCCATCACCCTCAAAACGCACAATACAAGGGATTTACATGCATGAAACACAAAATTTCATTAAACACAATAATAAAAGGTCAGATGGATGTAGATAAGAGAACAAAGGTAGAGTATAAGTGGATCACGTGGACAAAGCATGTATATGCTTTGACTTAGTCAAAACTCATTCGAAGACAGTAGTTATATGAAAACCTATATATATAGCCAAGCCTTAAGCATTCAGATACACAAAGAACAATATCAATTACAATTTTTCTGATTTCAAGTGAGGAAATAATTGAGAGTGCTAGAGTACATTATAGTAGGTACTAGAGAGTTTGATAGAACTCTTGTAGGTGTTCTATAAACACCCAATCTCTTGTATTTTCTCCTTTTCTTGATCTTAATAAGATCTAGTGTGTGTGTGATTGGCCTTTGGATGTAGATAGCTTTGTGTTATCAAACCACGTAAACTTTGTGCATCTTCTTTACTTTCTTGTCATTTCCATTTTCTGCAAAAACAAAACCAAGCAATTATCATCAGTTTAGAAAGTATTATACAGAAATAATACAAAGATTTCTAACAACGTCATTTGGATTTCAACCATACGGTGTTGTCTTTGTTCCAAACAATGTTGTTTTCGAACGCAAGAACAGGCTCCCTGCCGAAACAAAACGACGTCGTTTTTTTAATCCCAATCAAAAGCAACGTCATTTTATTACAATCGTTAACATCTGGGTAGATGACGCTTTTATCGATGAAATTACCGACGTCTGATATTTCTGTTGCTAAATCTCTTCCTTTTCTACAACAATATTACCAACCTATATAAAAATTCGTCGGTAATTACCGACGGATTCTTTACCGTTGGTAATTCCCCATCGCAAGTTCATATTTTTCCCATAGGTATGCCGACGGATGAGTTTTTCCGTTGCTAATTCCGACGCAAATTTTGGTTCCACTATTTCCCTCCATATTTAGCGGCGAATATTTCTATCGTCGCTAAATTAATCAACTTTAGTGACGGAAGTAAGCTTTCCATCGCTAATGTTTAACGGTTACATTTTCATCGCTACTCTGCATTTTTCTTGTAGTGTAGGGATTGTGAGATCCCACATTGGTTGGAAAGGAGAACAAAATATGCCTTATAAGAATACACATACCTCTGCCCTACAAAGATTTGTTTTTCCAAAGATAAGAAGAGCAAACCGTGAGAGGTTTAACCCGAGGGGCAATTCAAAGAGTATAATATCTGTAGATGCGTGGTCTGGGTTATTAGAGGGATCATTAGACATTTAATTATATTTATAACCCTTTTATAAGTTTGGTCCACTCAATAGATTTATTAAATATGGTACAGTTAGCAATCTAAAATTTTAACAAAGCAACTTAGATATTTCTTTTTTTTTAAGTTAGTCTAAAATATACCTTTTGCTATCTCCTAATTCTATATATAAATAATTTATAAAGAATGAAGTTTACATTATCTATGGTCTAACTTAAACTAATGAGATAAATAAGATAACACCGAACCTTATCTCTATTTTACAAACACCGAACCTTATCTCTATTTTACAAATATTATATATAAGTGATTTTATAAATTTCAAGAATAATACATTATATTTCTAATCCAAAGATTTTTAATATCTTTTACTATTTATATATCAATTATTAAGGTGTATAAAATATTATTAAATAATCATAAAATTATTTTATATTTATTAGGATGACTGCTGACTGCATATGTTTTGGTTTAATAAAGATTAATAAGCTGGTTCCAGAACAAAGTGAATTGAATCTAACTTGCAAAATTTCTTACAATTATAAGTTTCATCTCCGGTACGAGTTTCAAGATCAAAATGAGTACTGATGGACTACGAAAGTTGCAGGGAGCAGGTTGTGGTATTGTGTTGCGTAATTGGGAACGAACTGTAACTTGGGCAACTTTTATTCCAATTCCAATTCCTTCTCCATCTCCATCTCCATCTGTTGCTGAATCACATGCAATTCTTCACGGAATTAATCTTTTAAAAGTTTTCAAAATTCATGAGGAATATTAGAAAATGATTATGCAGAAGCTGAAAAGCACCTTACCTTCCAAATTGCTAAAGTATTGTAGAATCTGTCAAGAATGATTGTACCTTTCTAAAGATGTCTAAGTTTTTGGTCTTAGGCAAAGATAAAGCTGTAGCTCTTGAATTTGTCTCTTGTAATATTGCATTTCAACGAGATATTTTATGAGTTAATTATTTATGTAAAAAGTCAGTTTACAAGAAATTAAATTAAATTATCTAGCTAATCCAAAATCTCATATTTAAAATTTTACAGTCATAATAAAATTTTTCAAAGAATGATTTCTTTTACATTATGGAATAAAAGGAGATAAGATAATGAACTCTCAAGGTACAAAATTTCTCTTGACTTATTGTTAAGCTCGACTAATTGTAACATCTAAAATATTTTCTCAAAAAAATCTAAACCCTAAAACTTAATGTCATGAATCTTGTGATGCATATACTATATACACATTTTTCCTTAGTTGTGGGCTGAACAGCCGCTCTCAATAAAATTCTATATAAGATTTTAGGACATCAAATGTACTTCGCTGTTTAGAAATTTTCCTTGTGGAACTGGAATCGGGTAGTCGAATTCAAGCTAAACTCCTGACAAAGTTGCTTCAATGTTTTGGCAAGAACAACACTTCCACAGAAGAAGACACCTGCAAAACAAAGGGGGAAAAAAACTGCCAATCAATGAGCACAAGCTTCTAACGGTTCATGACGTCGGAATTACTCCGGATTTTAGAAGGGACATGTCAAGCCAATTTCGAGTTGACACTGAATACCACTTCTCTGCACTTATCTTGCGATATTTCAATTCGACTTACCTATCCTAGTAGAAGGATATGTGTTTGCCATTTCAGATAACACCTTTCTCCAATTAGGTCTAGCAAAGTGCGTTCTTATCTGTCACATGTAATCAAACTATGTTAGGATAACAATTTAAAAGGACATCTATAGTCTCCTGATCAGTAAATCCAACTTTGTTTGTACCCGGCTTTGGGAGACAATGTCAACCCCATTCTTGGCATGCTGTAGTCTCTGCACCATAGCAATAAGTGCAGACCTTGCATCTCCTTCTTCGTAGACACTAGTCAAGTAGTTGTGCATTTCAATCATGTTCTGTGTCATTGAAAAAGCCAATGTAACCAAAAGTTACTCTAATCAGTGTCGGAAAGGGAAAGGAAGACGCAAAATTGTGGTACATGGAGATTGAAAAACATACAGTGCGGTCATATTCTGCTATGTCATCCATGACACCTTTAAACCATTCAAAAGAACCTTGTTCCCTTGTGACCCAGTAAAAATAGGCTCTTTCAGGATATTTTCTTGCAGATAACGCTTGGTCCTGTGTATGCAATTGTTGTCAGGAAAATAATGTTTCTTGATAATTTGAAGATATTCCGTTAAGGAAATTAAATTTGGTTAAGTACTACTAAACTAACCGGTTTTGGGGCGTGCAGCTTGATGTGATAGAGAAGATCCTTTATGATGCTAATAAATGGGGTTGCGCCGATTCCTAGACCTACTAGCAAGAGAACGTCATACTTCTTGTAATTCTGAGCAGGAGCTCCAAATGGTCCCTTGATAAGGATCCTTGGAAATCTGTCGTAATAAAAAATGAGATGTTATATACAGATCCCACGTGTTCTGCAGAATTTGAGCATTTATACAACCACCCTACTCACGTTGCTTGTATTTCTTCATAGTTGGAATCCGATAGTGCTTTAGTCTGCATTCTCATCAGGCTTCCTGGCTTTTGTTTTGCAGCTGGAGGTTCGCATACCTGGAAAATATAAAGACCAAAAGAAAAAAAGTTTTATCAGTTCAGGACATGAACAACATGAGAACATAAGTGGATGAGCTATGAGGGCAGGAGCTGACACATATTCAGGGAACATAAATATTCACTATGTCAACTACTGCCTTAGAGATTGGAATGTAATTGCTTTAACAGCGTGACCAATTCCCTGTCATGACATACAAATGAAATAATATGAAAGCTTTTGTGATGACATTGTAAGATAATGTTCATATGCAACCTTTTCGAATTTCTTTCTGAGTGCAGTCGTCCAATCTCCTAATGTTCGTATGTGGACGCTCAAGTAATCGTCCCCAGGGGCAGAAGTAATTGAAAAAGGATGCCTGTACCAAATGAGAACTATAGTGATTAAACATGGAAATATGATGATTTCGTAGTTAATAAGAGATTATATCTTATCAATCACCATTCGAATTGTGATAAATCCGGGCACTTGACAAAAATGTACATTCCACTTTGGTACTTGAAGCCAGGAGGTTTACTCATGTATAATGCAAGAACGTTCCCCGAGTATACCACTGCCTGCAATGTCCAAAAGAGCAATAGAAACTGGAAGATTATTCATCCGCGAATGCAACTTGATGATATACATTTAAGGAAAAACTTTCATACCTTAATGACGCTTACTCCATGATTGATATGGTTTTGAAACCTTGAGAAGAGTCTCTCGCAGAGATAAAGCAATACTGGCACGATTATATACATCCATGTCTGTATAATAGCAGGAGAAATTTAGCAACAGACCCACCCGTTGGGAATCTTAAATTATTGGAGGAGGTGGATCAGGTTGGACTCACTGTCTTTTCGTACCAAGGCTTGTCAAAAATGAGGACGTAGCCATGCAAAAAGAGAAGGATGTAGGAGAAGATCAACAAGTGATGTGCATACCAAAAAGAATTGAAACCTGCCAAATGGTGAAATGGCCCTGGCAATTTGACAACATTCTTCCTGAAATAGTGTGTTGCCAGGGTAAATGAGTAGGTCATAATGAGAATCAAGAGGATCCCAGTTATGCCTACTGTAGTTGATAGGAGAGACCAATATGTTGGCTGTTGGTATTTGAACAGCGGTCCAACAACGGCCATGAATTTCTCTCTTGGACATGAAGTCAACAATGGGAAATTACAAGCCAAATGAGCTATTGTGTGGACTGCTGTGGCTATCGCTATCAGAAATGCAATCATCTTGTGGAAGTTTATATTGTCATCAAAAGGGATGAAATTATTAAGTAAAGATGATCTGAGCATAGTAAGTGTTTTCCGACAGACAGGAATAAGAATGAGAGCCATATCAAACTTTAGATTTTCTGCTGTAGCCTTGGCTGCAGACAGACAATTTCCTGAGATTTTGTAGATAGGCGAGCCCTTGTGCTGATTGAATTTCCAAACGAAAAGAATTACATTTATGGCTAACAAGAGAGTGACAACCCACACTCTCTTCCAATTCTCGTGAATCAGTTCTATAGTTAGTGAAAAGAATTTGCTAACAGGTGTTCTGTATCTACTTGGGATCATGGCTTTTGTGAGGAGATTTTCATCTTTGTGCTCTAGTTTAGGGCATCCATCAGGGCTCACCATTCCCCTTAGTAGAGTTTCTAGCTGCCACATCTGATCAATCCAATAAGAAGTTGAAAGAATTAGAGTTACTAGTTAATTGATCACAGAGTCTGAATTTTACGACGAATATCAGTAGTTCTTTTCTTTTCTATGAACCTCTATGTATCCATGATGATCGGGGTCGAGTTCTTCCATGATAAGAGCTGCATATGTTTTCGCGTTCTCTTTAAGATTTGCGAGCTTGTTTGCTGAGGCACTCAACACAATAACCTTTTGCCATTAAAAAATAAGCAAGTGATGAGAAACTTCATTACCTCGTATATCTACACAGAAGGGGAACGCTCACTCACCTCCTTCACTTCATCCTCAGATAGCCTACCATCTCCATTCTTGTCAAACCTGCAAAAGTTTTCGTTTTCAAAACTTTCTTTTGGTAAGCTGAACTTGAGGTATATAGTTGTTTGAAAGTGAATTTTTACAAAAGATCCTCACATGTCAAAAAATATTTGGAGCCGAGTGTCAAAATCTTGTCTCGTCATATCTTCCCAAAACAATTTCAATTCATCCCGAGTTATCCCATTTATGGTGCACACCATTCTACGCCTTGCAATGGCATCAAATATTTCTCCAGCAAAGTCTTTTGATTGATCACCCATTCCTATAGGGGAAATATAAGTTTTGCCCTTTTCAGATTCATTTGATTTTCTGATATGTGTCTGCCAAAGTACGAGAAACATGTAAAAAAAAGAGAGATATTCACCGACGCATACTCCAAATTTTTCCCGAGGGAGCTTCCCATCAACTGCAAATTGATCGAATCGCCTTTCGATGGATCTCCATGCGTCCTGTTCCTTCCCTGTGACCGTCCTATCAAGAAACCGGAGGTTGTTAAGCCCTCTAGCTGCTGCTGACGCTGTCCTCTCCATTTTTGACGGCCGGGAATGTGCCGGCGCTGGACCCAGAACACCACTTTTCCTCAATGCATTGCTCGTAGTTTTCTTGATCGACGCCCCAAAATTGCTTGTAGTTCTTCTTAGGGACATTCCAAGATTACCGGAATGCCAGATATTGGTTGGTGAATCATTGGCAGGTCTAGATGGTGTAAATGAATTAGTCTTGTGTCCATCGTCGTTTATAGGTACGTTAACCATTTGATCAATCTCAACGCTGTCCAGCATCCATCTTGAAGACTCTCCCTTGTTGCTCATTGACACTGACATCGATCAGACCTGGACAAGATATGAATAAATGCACTTCTGGTAATAACTTAATCAAAATGGGGGAGTTTGTATGCATGCATGGATACGATTTGTTATTATGGCAATTGGGACAGACAGAGACGTACAAGAGTACATATGAAACGGTCAAGCTGGTTTTTGGGAAGAGGCAAACAATAAATGGAAGGTGCAAGAGTATCTTAGATAGGTAGTTATGATCCGGAAGGAAGTTATTTTAGTTATATGTCCAAAATAAGAATAACTTCAAGAACATTGATATGTGTATATACGAACGTAGAATGACACTTAATTGACCAAACAAAAAATATGACCTGACGGAAATCATGAACAAATCTTTTTCTTAAGCAATGAAGACCTATATCCATAAATTGTAGGTATAGGTTATCTTGGGGTTTGTAGTTAAGCAAGCTTATGTTTTTATTTTGCTTTTCATTTCAAGGGGTTCTCATAAATTAGGCATCAGAAGTGTTTGCTTCCATACTTGCTTTGTGCTTTCTAACGAAGAACATTGGCTAATTTGACAGGCTTGAAGTTTGTCATGAAAATTTAAAATGTGTAATGTATTTCTTATTCCTCTTTCTTGCATGTACACTGCCGAGGGAGAGTTTGTATATACAAGTGTATTGATCAATATTACAACTGTAAAGAATCTATATGGTTACAATAGAAATATCAAAAGCATAGAGATGAGATTTCTTCTAGAATGTGTGTTATTCTTTAGCTGATGGGCTTGTGTCTTTGTGGGTTATTGGACTATTGGATGAGTCTGTGGAGTGGTCTCTTACATGCCCTCTCAAACGCAAGCTTCGTGGGCTGTGAAGGTTGAGTTTGCTACACAAACTGAAGTGTCGTTCGAATGTCATAGGTTTAGTGAAGAGGTCAGCAAGTTGATCCTCCAAACTAACATAGTTGATCTTGAGGGTTCCAGCAGCTACTCTATCTTGAAGGAAATGCACATCAATTTCAATGTGCTTCGTTCGAGCATGGAAGACATCATTTTGAGACAAGGCGCGAGCTCCATTATTGTCGCACCAGATGACAGGACTATGAGAGGATGAAAACCCTAATTCAGAGGCAAAAGATAATAGCCAAATAATCTCAGTCGAGAGAGTGGAGAGAGCTCGATATTCAGCTTCGGTAGTGGAGCGAGCGACAACGAATTGCTTTTTGGAGCTCCAATGGATGAGATTGTCACCCAGGAAGACACAGCTTCCAGAGGTGGACTTTCGATCGTCAATAGATCTAACCCAATTAGAGTTAGAAAAGGCATGGATCTGTAAGGGGAATGACGAAGAACGAAAAAGCAGTTTGGTTTCAACAGTACCACGTAATAAGTATCGAAGAACCCTTTTTAAAGCAATCCAGTGTGGTTAAAAGGGATTAGTCAAAAATTGACTTAATTTTTTGACAATGAAACAGATATCAGGACGACTGTGGCATAGGTACTGCAGACCACCAACAAGGCTGCGATAACCTGACAGATTCGCAATTGAATCACCATCAAAGGCAGAGAGCTTCTGACCAGAAGATACAGGAGTAGAACATGGCTTACAAGTAAGCATCTTTGCCCTTTGTAGAAGATCATAGATGTATTTTTGTTGAGAGAGATACAACCCCGTAGAAGTTTTATGAACTTCGAAACCCAGAAAGTAATGCAAAGGACCAAGAGTATTTAAAGCAAATTAGGTTTGTAAACGAAGAATGAGATGTTGAATGGCCTCTCTGTTGTTGTCAGTAATCAATATATCATCATCATAGATCAAAATGTATAACTTGTTGTGATTTTGATGAAGATAGAAGAGGGATGTATCACATTTAGAGGGTGTAAATCCCCAACGTTGAAGAGTCTATTTGAGGGTGAAAAACCAAGCACGAGGAGCCTATTTTAGCCCATATAGGGCTTTAGAAAGATGACACACATGAGTAGGATAGGAGGAATTTACATACCCTTGTGGCTGATGAATGTAGACTTCATCATGTAGAACTCCATTAAGAAATGCATTATTGATGTCAATCTGTTGAATATCCCACTGAAAAGAGACAGTTAGGGATAGGATGACTTTAATGGTAGAGGATTTGACCACTAGATTGAAAGTCTTAGTAAAATCCACACCTAGGTTTTTATTAAACCCTTTTGCCACTAATCGAGCCTTTGCTTTGTCAAATGAGCCATCTGAGTGATATTTGACACGAAACACCCGTTTTGTGCCCAAAACATTCATGCTAGGATGATGAGGGACAAGAGTCCAGGTCTGTTTTTTGTGTGGAGCATGCATTTCGGCTTCCGCAGCAGCTTTTCAAATAGGATCCCTTAGGGCAAAGGAAATAGATTGGGGTTCTTTGATTGGTGAGGGAGAGAGAGGAGTAAGGTAAAGTTTAGGTTTGAAAATGCCACTCTTGGAGCGAGTTTGCATGGGATAAGTGTTGGTGAGAGGGACAAAATGCCCAGTAGGTACAATGTTTCTTTGGAGAGGAGGAGGGGAAGAGGAAGAGAGGGGGGTTGATGAGTTGTGAGGACAAATGAATGGTGAATGTAAAGCAGAAGATAGAGGAGAAGAATTTACCTGTAATGGTGGTGATTCTAGAGAAGCTTTTGGAGACCAATCCTTCAGCAGAGAACTGCTAATAACAGGCTGCATAGAAGAGGAAGGAACTTTAAGAAGGGAGAGAGGTAGAGTAGAATGAGCTTTATGGGATAGGGAAGGTAAGGGTGATTGGTTTTGAAAAAGGAGAGGGTAGGTATATTCAAATTCATTAAAAACAACATGATGAGAGATATAGATTTGTCCATGAGCATTAAGACATTTATACCCACGATGAAATAAACTGTAGCCAAGATAAACATACTTAGTGGTGTGAAAGTTGAATTTGTGAGAAGAGTAGGGTCTTAAGTAAGGAAAGCAACTACAACCAAAAGGTTTTAAATGAGCATAGGCTGGTTGTTTGTTATAAAGAAGCTCATAAGGTGATTTGTAATTAGTAATAGGTCTGGGTAATTGATTGATGAGGTAAGTGGCTGTGAGAAAAGCTTCTAACCAAAAAGAGAGAGGCATTGAAGCATAGGAAAGTAAGGTGAGACTCATTTCTGTGATATGATGATGTTTCCTTTCAGAAACACCGTTTTGTTGATGTGTATAGGGACAAGATAGTCTAAGAGAGATGCCTTGGGCTGCAAGGTAAGGTAGAACTGATTGATATTCCCCTCTATTATCAGTATGAAATGCTTTTATCTTGTGATTAAATTGTAATTCTACATGTGATTTGAATTTTAGAAAGGTGGAGAAGGCTTTGGATTTAAGTTTTAAAGGGTAAAACCAAGTGAATCTAGTGTATGCATCAATAAAAATAATGTAACATCTATGTCCTTCTGTTGATAGAGTTGGTGAAGGACCCTATAAGTTTGAATACACAATTTCAAAAGGTGTAGTAACATTAATTGAGTGATTTTGGAAGGGAATTTGGTGTAACTTTCCAACTTTACAAGCATCACATAATTTAAGAGTGTATATATCAACATGAAGATTCATAGATTTGGCAATCTTTGATAGAATAGATGGAGAAGGATGACCTATTGTGGCATATAGCACATTGGCATCTACTGTTGTAACATAGGCAGTAGGAAAAATAGAAACAAAGAAGGAAGGTGCAACAGATGGTGCATGAGAGGCTTCAGGTGTTGTCTTGAGGTGGTATATCCAATGTTATGAATACCGTACCGGGCTCGGTACTGGATTGAACTCTGGAACGGAACTGTACCGATACCGGTCGGTACCGGGTACCGTTTCGGGAAATTTTTTAAATTTATAAAATAGTCCCTAAAATTTTTAAAAATTGCAAAATAGTCTATATTGGTATATTATGCAGTTTACAACTGTACACTTTACTAGTTTACTGTTTACATCAACCATGCTTTCAAAAATCTTAATAATAAATAATAATGACAATTA
>JAOTAZ010000219.1:8598573-8611127 GCA_025629785.1 Erythroxylum oxycarpum
AAATTTAACCCCGTATGAATGAAAATTCTAACATAAACTTTACACTTAAATGTATTAAAATTACCAAAGACTTATTAACTAATTTATCATTAAAATTCTAAATTAAGTAAAATTCTAACCCAAAAGGGGTTTATATAATGAAGGTATGATAATAAAATAAATAAATGAGATTACAATTAATTCATTTATGTAATATTGCACTCAATCCAACGCCAAAAAATGAAATGTTTTTTTTTTAAGTAATGCCTTAGGGACTTATGCCGCAACTTAATGACAATAAATTGTACTTAATGCTTAAGACTTTGGTAGTGACATGTTATACATATATATAAGATGAACTAATGTGTTTGTAGACATAATAATGAGTTTGATTCAGTTTCAAATTTTTAAAAATATATACGAAATTTTAGATTATTAGCTTAAAACAAAAGGTCTAAAACTCAACATTAGATTTAAATTGAGTTTAGATTATATCGAAATAAACTTTGAATTTGAATTTTAAATTAATTTTGAATTCAAATTAAAATTAAAATTTAATTATTAAGTTTTGCAAGAGGTTGAGTAATGAATTTAAATATATCCAATTTTAAATGAAACGTTAAAATCAAAATTAATGTATGAGTGATTTTGATGGGTAAAATTTGAGAATAGCAAAAAGTTTATTTGACTTTTCCAAGCTTTTATATATCATTAATTATGAACATTCAATTTTCCAAACCGAAAATGACAAGTCAAGCGCTGTAAACTAGCCATTTTTTATAATCCCTAAAATTCACCACTAGCCCTAATTTACTCTTTATTATCCTCTCTTATTGCTGTTTTCCACTGTCTTTTCTTCTTCTTTGATTGCACCGACTACGACTTCTTCACCTCTTTTATTTTCTTCGGTGACATGTTCTTCTTTTTTCATTTTTCTTTTGACGCTTTGCTTTCCATGACGTCGGGTCGGGTCTGCGTTGGCGTGGAGGAACGACGGAGCTTCGACCGAAGGGAGAACGACCAGGGAGGAAGAAGACCTCGAAGAGCCGAAGAGCAAAGGAGGCGAGCGTGGAGGAGAAGCTGTCGAGGCGAGCGTGGTGCGGCGAGGAGGAGAGCTGACGTCGACGAGGAGCTGTCGAGGCTAGATCTACACAGATTTACACGGATGAGGCCAGATCTACACGGGGAGGAGAACGGAGAACAACCGGGGCAAGCGAGGAGGAGAACAACCGGGGCAGATCTACACGGATTAGGGAAAAAAAAATTTACACTTTAGTCCTTAGAGTTTTCGAAAAATTCCGAAATTACACGGAATTTTTCAGAATGTTGGGTACCGGCCGGTACCTAACGGAAAACCTCGGTATCGGCTGATATTTATGGCCAGTACCGAGGGTGAGTTCCAAATTCCGTTCGTCAATCGGTACGGTACGTTTCGGGCTATACCAGCCGGAACAGAACGAAATTCGGATCACTGGGTATATCCCATCCTGCAGAGTTCCCTGTGGAAGAGTGGTCCCTGAAAGCTTGTCCTTACAGAAACAACCATTATCAAAAAATTCAACAACAATATCATTATCTTTAGTAAGCTTAAAAATGTTTAAAAGATTACGAGTTATGGAAGACACATGTAAAATGTTTTTAAGTTGTAAAGGTGTAGAAGAAGTATTGAAGTGAAATGAAGATGAACCAGTATGTGTGATAGGTAAAAGGTTACCTTTGCCTATGGTTAAATGGTCATTCCCAGTGTATGGAGAGTTGATGCTTAGGTTCTGAATGTCAGGAGTGACATGATTGGTTGCCCCACTGTCAACAAAACAAGTAGACTCAATTGGTGGTTCAGATGATGGAATTGATTGTTGAGGGACCATGTAGTGGTTAGAGGAACCAGTCTGCACATAATTTGCTTGAGGTGAGTTGTTATATCCAGTGTAGGTCTTCACAGATTGAGAAGAGGATCGTCAGGGCTGCTGAAGTTATAGAGGTCCTTGCCAGTTCTGATTAAAGCGTTTGTTGCACTGCAGAGCAGAATGGTTTGGTTTTTGATAAAGTTGACAGAAAACTCGAGAGTTAGATCTGCCTCCTCTTCCTCTTATGCCTCTGCCACGTCCCCAATGTCTACCACCAGAAAAAGCAGGGGAATGAGTGTGGCTGGCAAGGTTTGCAGATGGTGTTGAACTTTGAGACATAACATTCTATTGTTCCAGACGAGTTTCATGCATGAGGAGGGAGCTTTGAACATCCTGAAAAGAAGAAAATGCCATAGTATTTGATAAAAAACAGACAATAGGATCATAATCTTATCCTAAGCTAACAAGAGCACCGAGGATAAGCTCAGATTCAGGGATTGGATGACCAGCCAAAAGAAGTGAGTCATTAATGATTTTTATTTTCTGTATATATGCACTGTTAGTGTCTGATCCCTTTTTAATAGATGATAGCTGTTGTTTTATCTACAAGACTTTAACCATGCTTGTTTGAGCAAATAGGTTTTCAAGGGTAATCCAAACTTCAACAGAAGATTAACAGTGAGTGACAAGGCTAACAATATCATCGTCAACAGCTGATAATAGCCAGCAAAGAAGAAGTTGGTTAGATCTACGCCATAGGCGATACTCAAGGTTAGGCTGAGGGACACTGTCATTGGAAGGAATAAAAGCAGCAGGGATTTCATAGGAGGAAGCAATAAATTTTTCAAACTCCAAGGCACGGATTGCAACAAGAACCTGGGCTCTCCAAGTAATGTAATTTGATCGGGTAAGTTTGGTAATGGCAAAGTTTAGAGATTTTGCAAGAGAGGGAAAGTTGAGAAGTTGATTAGATGAAGAATTAGCAGTAGCAATAGAAGAAGAAGGAGAAGCAACCATAGACGTTTGTCTTTGTAGCTCTAATACTATCAAAATTTAAAATATGTGTAATGTATTTCTTATTCCTCTCTCTTGCATGTACACTATCGAGGGAGAGTTTATATATACAAGTGTATTAATCAATACTACAGCTGTAGAGAATCTATACGATTACAACAAAAATATCAAAAGCACAGAGATGAGATTTCTTCTAGAATGTGTGTTATTTTTTAGCTGATGGGCCTGTGTCTTTGTGGGCTGCTGGACTATTGGATGAGTCTGTGAAGTGGTCTTTTACATGTTATTTAAAGGCCTCGCTAATTCTTTCTTTAGGAGTTAGAACACAAAACATAGTATATATGGTTAAGCAAACATATGGAGATTCAAGTTATGTTTTAGAACAAGTGGTGATCTTGTAATTTGTTACCCAATAGATATTGTAACTTTCCGTATTGTGATAATCTTTTTTTGGAGAGTGCAAAATAGTCAGCTAGAATTCAGTACTTTTTAATAACATTATAATTGTCGTAGCATGACCATTTTTATCATGTCTTTATGAACATTTAAATATAATTTAAATTTAAATATAATCTTATGTTTCCTTCTTTAGTTCTTTTCTTGTAAGCTTTGTCCGCAAGATTAGGTGATAAAATTTAAATATGCATTTTCATTCTCTGTTTCCTTTGTATCGCCTCCAAAAACTTGCATATTGATTAAAAAAATAGGGAGGAGACTTCACACAAGGAAAAACCAGAGAACAAAACACAAAAAGTGAAGAGGAATGAGGCTTCGTGAGCCTAGATGGATTGTATTAACAATATATATAGTAATACACAGATACAGAATATGCTTAAGAATAAACCTATTCTATACATGTATAAAAGGCTACAATCAAGGGATACTTAAATATATACACTGACAGTGGCTACAATCAAGGGATACGTAAATATATACACTAACAAAAAGAAACAAACTTAAGAAGGAACCAAACTCTACAACAGGAAGGAACAAACAATTTTAGTGTGAAACCAAAAAAAAGAAAGGAAAATACTTAGAACATGAAAACATATTCATAACTTTATGAATAGGATGGATCCACATAACAAGTTAAAAGACTTGATATGATTAATTGGCAAACAAATGCTTACAGGATGGCTTTTATGGAAGAGAAAAACATGAAGAAAAAAAATAACAAGGAAGCTGCAGCATAATCGGAGAAGAGGGAAAGCAGTCATGGACTCGTAGAAGCAAGATAGACCCATTTTTAGGGGTTTCATTCAAATAATGTACATGAACAAAATGACATTGTTTGTGTTATATAAGGGGTCTTACGATTTAGAGTCATAAAGTCTGAATTATGAAAATTTAAACTCAACTCAAATTATAATGGATTTAAGTTAAATCCATTAATTGAGTTGGGTAAATGGGGTTGCACATAATTCAAATTTTATAATTTAATTAATAAGTCCGAGATCAATTCAAAGTTTGATTCAACAAATGGATTTGGGTATATAGATTGAATCAAAATTTACTAGGCCTAAACTCGGACTCGTCATTCTGGGTCTGAACCTTTTCGTCAAACTAGTCTGTAGGTGATAAAGTGAGAATATGATGAGGTGCGGCCATATTTAAGACTAGTCTTTATTCACTGGCAGACATGGAGATGTTGTGACAACTTTTTCAGTTGTCTTTATGTTTCCTTCAACGATGTACTCTGCTGGAGATTTATTAGAAATTGACGCAAAATGGTTGAGTTTGAAATCAGAATCTGTTCTCTGCCGGATAATTGTAGGCATTAGTTTTTCTTGCTAAAGTTCCTCTTTAATTTCCACCTCTTAAGATGGATAATTGTTTTAAAGAGTTGATGCAAATAAAAACTTACCATTTCATCAACTATCAACTGCATTCACCAAAGCTCTTGTGACGAACCAAAACAAATAAAGAATCTATATATTTTTCTATCCAAGGTGAACTTTTTCTTTAACCAAACATTCGGTACTAATAGCTTAAACTTGAATTCATATTTTCTGTACACACACCTCACTTCAGTTAATAGCAGTGAGAGGTACTCTGGAATCTCTCATGGATTGAGCTGCCTCATATGCAGCAGCTAGTAGATGTTTCATATCTCCATTTGCTAGCTTCACCGATTTTCCATCCCAAAACAATTTTAACAATTCCTCAAAAGCTGGGGTTCTGAGCTCTTCAATCGATGCAATGCTTGGAAGATTGAAACCCCTCTTTCTTGGTGTTGAACAAGATGGTTCATCCACCTGTTTAGTAAAGGGATCCAAACGAATATCAGCAACTAAGACAAACACACGAGTGAACATATTAAAATGTTTTGGTATGGAATTATTGTATTTGTTTCAGAAATTAGAAGTTCAAAATCTTTCCGACTGTCAGATGCCTGACCTTATATTCATTCAGCAGACATTTTCCAGCATTATCTGTAATTTCTACAATCTTGTGGAAGTGACCACCCCTTAATTCTCTCAAATCTTCACAGCAGGGAGTTAGCATTGAATTGAGATTTCCGCAAGCATCATGATCAAGTTGTAACGAATCTGCATACGTTTTGCTCGTTACTTAACAAGAACGCATAAATAACTACAAATATAGAGCAAAATCAGTGATACTAACGCTCAATTGAGGAGAGGAGATTATTATTTGCTGCACCAACATCTTCAATGGCAGTTGATACAGCAGATGAAAACCGATCACGCAGGGCTTGGTTGGCTTCCATTCCTCCACTGATCGGAGAATTAAAAATCAGTTGAATGTTATTGAACCAAAAGATTCATCGACTCTAATGGGAAATGTCATACCTGACAATGGAATTCACAGAAGCAACGTTGCTTCTCTCTAGGCTTAGCAATGATTCTTGAGCATTCCTCCACTGTTGTGCACCCAGTTTTGCCTTATTCAAACTGGAAATGTTGCGATTGGAACAAATTCAGAAGAGTAAAATAGAATAACAGAGTACTTGCATTGGCTGAACAGATCAAAATATTCTTACCAATTATGAACAACCTCCTCCATATCTTTCTTTCCACTCTCGACTCCAGAAGTATCCTGATGATAATTGGATTCAGTTTTTTGAATGTGGAGTGTCCATTCGGATTTTATTGATGACGTAGAATTCTGCATGGCTGACATTTCTTGTTGTATTTTACTGGTTCTACTGTTTGCACCTTCGCGAAGATCATGGACTGCCATTTGCACCTGAGGCAAGTAGTCATAAGTTGAGATAACCTTTTTCAAGGGCAAAGGTCCAGCCATTCAACAGAGGACTTGCACATACACATACCAATTTTTTCTTCCTTGCATTTGAACTTGCGAGCAGCTCTGCCACTTTTTCCAATAACTGCCTCTCTTCATTGGCAGCACATTCCTACAAGGTACCATAAAAATATTAAATAACAAGAAATAACATAACATAAACTAATGCAATGTAACAACCTCAAACTTCTCCTCCAGTGCAGTTAACTTTTTATCATTAACTGTTTGTGCTTCCTCTATGATTTGGTTGAGGTTGGAGGCATGCATATCTAGAGTACCGAAGAAATTCACTGTTATTTTAGAAATTGTCCGTGCAGTTTCCACAGCTCTATGATGCGCCTGCATTCAATATCCAAACATAATCATTTACCAAAACAGCAAGAGAAAGAAGGATAAAATTGGTCAAACAACAGCATACCTCACGCTGTTTCTGTGCATATGCACTTAATTTCTCCTCTTGCACATGAAGGTTATATTGAAGATCGTTAAGCAAAGCATCAGCCTCGGAAGCTATTCTTTGGAAGAGCTGAATCAAGTAAAACTGACGTCAGAAAAATGAAAAGGATGGATGTTTCTTGCTCAAAACTCAGTTGTGTGCATCTGACACTTACACCCTCAAGTGCATGTGAATGATTTGAAACTTCAGAGTTTAGATTAGAAAGGGTTGACTGGGAATTTTCCTCAAGATCATTGGCCAAATCATCCAAAGCTCTAATACCAGATCCGTGCATGGTTTGCAGCTGTCTAACTCTTCCTCGAAGTTCTTCAGTAGCCTTTACGCATGTAACGCCTTAGTTCTTGGTAAGACTAATTAATATCAATAAAGATGAGTCCGGCTAAAATCTCATTTAATCTTACCTCAGTCTTTGTCGATACAAATGACTGCATATCTTCTTCCATGTCCTTTAACTGTTGCTCTTGTTGAGACACAGAGGCTGCTACAGTCTTGTGCAAAACTTCAAGCTGTTGGGTTAACTGGGACTGGAATTTCTGAATTAGCACCTTATTCCCATCTTCAATTTTATTCTTCCGATCTGAAAATGAAACATTATAGATCAATTATTTTGTGACGTTTGAAACCAAGCCAAACCTTATTCTTCCATACTAAGCCAAACCTATTTTTGCAAATAATCCAGACACATCCGATGCAGCACTTTCCAACTCAGCCCGGAGCTCAAATGCACGCTCCACCAGTGCTTTCTCTGAAAAATGGACAAGCCCAGTGACATAATGTAAAAAAAGCTATAAAAGATAAACCAAACAAAAGGTACCACTGGCGCTAGTTTGGACATTGTCAGCAAAGTCCAAAATTAGATAGATCGAAATCATAATACAGAAGAATCCTAAAAGGATGCTCAGTGCAGATAGTCCATCTTACCAGATTTGAGCAGATTATATATTAAAAATTCCTTCTCTTTTATTGTTGCATTTGCCTGTCTATGTTTTTCCTCCAGATCAGACAATGAATTCTCAGTCTCCTCAAGCGTTTTCTGAATTTTTTAAGGTAACTTCAGATTTTGAAAAAGACGGGAACAGAAAGGTGTAATGGTATAAGCAGCCGTAACTTAACATACTTACCTCGGTTTTTTCAAGCTTCTCACTTAATTCTTCAGTTAAATGTAGCTGGGAATCATATTGCTCCTGAAGCTCCATCACTTGCTGCTCAATTCAGGATGATAGGATATTTAGTTGACGATCACTAGTTGTAAAAGTGGAAAGAACAGTAGGGAAATGTAATCGTGATGAAGCACACCTTATCCTTGGAATCTGAGTCAAGTTCCATGCGCTCTATTTTTTCAGCCATTGCCTGGGTAAGCAAAGCATAAGGAACTACATAGTTACGCATCATCAGAAAACTCAGTTAAGGACTCAGATGAAGAATATTATCATGAGGTGGGAACCTTCTTTTCAGCTTCTTCTTGAAGGTATCTATCTCGTGGTATATAGATTCCATTTTTCTCTCTTGCAGCATAAACCTCTGATGAACATTAAAGAAAATAGAATACATACAATTTACTCATGAAAATTAACAGTAAATCAAATGAGTAATGCTTTCTCTGTTTCTTTTTTTTCTCACATAAAGAAGCAAGAAAATACCTTGCTTCAGCCGGTCAATTTCAGAGTACAGATCCTTAATCATAGCAGATTTCATCATTTTTTGGTTAATCTGAAAGAGAAACCAAAGTTAGAATCAAACTAACTGGAACAAGATATGTTTGGCATTGTGAGAACTTACAAATTGGATGGGTAGACATTTAACATAGAATCTGCCATCAAATAGCAACCAGGATATTTACCTCTGGCTTGTTTTTGATGTTCTTGGCACGGTGTGCATAATCTAAAGTACTTAGAGTTTCTTCTAAGGAATGTATTGATGGAGATATAGTTGCAATGATGCATGTCTTTGTTTTCCCTCCCAATGAATCCCTCAACAGCCTTGTTAGTTTACTGTCCCTGGATTAAAAAATGTAATTCCAGTTACATCACCTTTGGCGTTCAAGAACACTATAAATATGCTAAATATATTAATCTTTTCTTTCAACTATTACCTATAAGGTACATGACCAGAATGTTCGACCAGAGCATTGATGACACGACCAAGTGTAAGCAAACTCTTATTAATCTCTCCTGCTTCCCTCGCTCTGCCCTGAAAATGGTTATCACTTTAAAAATATTCAAGCATTCCATGAAACAAGAAAACGAAAACATTAACAGAAAAAGCGATTAAGAAGACCAAAAGCAGAATGTTGAAGATTTTACCTATTTATAATCATATAATATTAAAATCATTTTACAGCAGAAAAGATTCGGAGTTTGCTATGCCATACCTCTCTTGCACCTGACCTTGATATATTCTCGGAACCAGCAAGGTCAACTAGATTCAACTTTCCACACTTGATCATCTCTTCACCCTCAGGTGTACATTCTTTGATGTGAATAGTGATGGAAAATATTGAGTGAGAACGACTGCTTTGCTTGTTAAGGAGGGTCTCTGCCGTACGCCTCTTTGCAGAACCTTTCTCCAAAATTTTGTAAATCTCATTGGCAGTCGTCACTATCTCTTCTTCCAAGCCCCTAACAAAAACACCACCTTTTCCATCTTCCATAAGCGCTATGGGTTTTTTAGATTTGTCATCTATAAACTTGGAAGTTTCTTCTAGAGCCAGAAGATCACTTATTTCCTCATTGTATAGCTCCAGAAATGTTACTTTCATGCTATATTCAGCATTCTGAGCTTCCAGTATGTCAAAAATTTGTTTTACTGCTCTTGGGATGACACCTGCGTCACTAGGAAATTCCCCATTCTACAATGGGAGTAAAAACAATAAGCTTAGTTGCAGCTAAAAGCAGAAAACTAAGAGAACAAATATCTCCCCAAAAAATATAACCTTTTTCCTTGCTCCTCCTTCCATAGTGTAAGTCTTCCCCGTTCCTGTTTGACCATAGGCAAAGATGGTGCAGTTGTAACCTTCAAGAACTTCATATACTATGGGAGAAACTGCACTAGCATACAAGTCCTTTTGTTGGGATGTTGATCCAAAAACCTATAAGAAAACCACTTAGTTAAAACCATTGCTACAACTCAATTGTCTATCACTATCAAATAGAACATCAAGATCAAACTTAATATATAAATCCATATTGTGAGTGTTATTTTGAACTGTAAGGCAGACCTTGTCAAATAGAAAGGTTCTATCAATCTGCTTGTTAGCTATATTCTGAACAGCAGTAACTTCCCTTCTACCCTCATTACATGAAATCACCACTGGAGTATGTACTCTGAGCTCATCGTCATTCAGAGGCCTAAGAGAATGTAAACAAAACAACTGATTAATGACGACAGCCAAAGCAAAAAATGTGTCCAGTCTAAAGCAGTAGGCAGTTAATCGCTCAGAAGTCAAAAAGACCACAGACTTCCTAGTATGAACAGAAGCTCAATCAATTATCCAATATAAAACTCTGGAAGGCGTTATTGAATCCGGATTCAAACTCAAACCCATTAAAAGACAAAAAATCAACTGACCTGCAACGCACAATAACCTGTACATTGACACCCTTATCTTTATCATTTTTGGTAATTGAATTTGAATCCCCTGATCGTAGATCTCGCGATGACTTGTCACTTGAGCGTGGAGTCTGCGATGGGGATATGGAAACCAAACCCCCTCTTCTAGACTGTGAAGAATCCATTCAGCTCTATCCTCAAACTTAGCTTTAAAACAACCTCAAGCCTGATCGAGCAAAAACTCACTTAGTCAACCAATTAATCATGAACACTAAACGAAAAGAAGACTAAATGACCACCCTTAGCTCAGTATCAGATCAGTCAGTCAGACGAAATTTAGACAGAAACAAAGACAAATCAAACTAATTTATTAAAATAAAAACAGTCCATACGCAAATCCGCAGAAATAGGAAGTCCATTAATTTTACAACAAAAAGTCACCATCTTGAAAATAATTCCATATCCTACATAAACACATTGTTCCCTGAATCTTTTAAAAAGACCAGTTCAGTTCACGGATTCAGCCCAGGTCACACAATAACGCAATAATCACAAGAAATGAGATAGAGACAGAGACATTAAAGACTCAATGTGTTCTAACAACACACGCGCACGCGTAGAGATGCAGACAGAGGTGTATGCGTAAATGCACGTAAAATCAGCGAGAGAAAGAGAGATCAGGTAAGTGAAAACGGATCAAGAGGAATGAGCAGAAGAAATTTGAAAATCTATCACAAGAACTTACAAGAATTGTATGAAAGTGAAGGTCTTGTTGAAAATATATCTGTGCGATGATTTCAGAGAGATTTTACAGAGAAGAGAAGAGAGAGAAAGCAAGTAAAAATGGAAGCTTTGCTTTTTATATTGGAAAAGAGAGAGTTTTTGTTCGCGTATTTGTGTTTGGTGTGTTGCGAGTTAAATTTAGAAATTGAAAAACAGAGAGAGAGAGAGAGAGAGAGACGGATGCACAATGCCGTTACGGTGGTTTATGTTTTTTGAATTGAAGCTGATAGGAGGGCCAGATATTTTGACGGCGTCAGTTCAATTTCCTCCCAATCTGACCGTTATAGCGCCACCTCCGTCTCCACCAATCTCTCTCTTTCTCCCTATGTCTCTGCATAAATAATTATCTTTTTTGTTTAAGTTGGTGGAATTGGTTTATGTTGTTATGTGGTGCGGTCGCTTACACATTGGTTTGTACCGTTGGCCTGTAATCAGGGGGGTTGATCTTGTATTATTCGTTTTGTTGACGTTGCTGTTAACTGATCTGGGCCCTTCATGGAGCGTCTATAACTAAAACCAAAAACTTTGAAATTTGAAGTGTCAAATAATGGCTGTATTTTGAAGGTTAAGCACTAATCCCCTAATACGATTCGGTGTACAGCATAAAGAGAAAGACAACCCCAGGCACCAAGTCATACATATCAGGGCCTGCAAATTCCCATGAACCGAGTAATACCTTGTCCTTTCCTGGTTCAGTTTTGTTTGAAAAACAAAAATCAGAATCATTCTGTTCTCACGATTTGTGTGTGCCGGCCCGTAAAAATAAAAACTTTGGATGTTAAATCATATCCATACATTTTTCTATTACCGTTTTTATTGGTTTTACCTTTACCTCCAAAGCAACGTACAAAATGAGAATACTACGAAAGAAACTACTAATGTTAATTCATGCTGCTGCTGCTGTTTCTCGGTTTAGACATTTCTTTCTTCCAAGGGTTTAACTTTGTTGGTAAATGCAAGAAACCATTGAGGTTGAGACTCCTTTTAGGGTCAATAGTTGAATGAACAAAAAGTTATACCTTCCACTATTTTTAAAGAAAAAGGAAAAATCAAAAGCCAAAACAAAGCTAATGGTACCTAATTTTTTTATTGACTAATCATGTTAAAGATATTTATTGCATATTATGCTTATACTGAGATTGATTACATGTCTAAATTGGATTTGACGAAAATTAAATAAGCAGTTAAAATGTATGAAGAGATATTTAAGTGTGTACGCAAAAACAAAATAAGTGAAGCGCAAAAAGGAAGACACAAGTGGGGCTTGTGTGTGGTGGCAAAGGAACCCCACGTGATAAGGAGTGATGTGAGAAGGCACATGCCTCACTCAGTCCGGTACCTTTTGGCGTCCAAAGATCCCCTATCTAAACGCCTGCCGAATACATAAACATCACATACTCACTTTAATCCTTATTCTTTAAGCTTCCTAGTATCGAAACAGGATTCTAATCAAGTTATATGCATGCCCTTCATTCCTTTCTTTTGTTCTGTTGATGATTATCATAATTAGGAGGTGCTTGGTTAAAGGGTATGAGAATAAATCAATTAGAATATAATAAATGGTAATAGTTGGTTGATTATTATGATTGATTGAATAGTTTTTTCCTACCTAAGTTTTAGTTAATGATTCATATCCTCCATGTATGTGAGGAATGGGATTG
>JAOTAZ010000219.1:8628429-8639117 GCA_025629785.1 Erythroxylum oxycarpum
CATACAATATAAAGTAAAAGGTAAAAACAAATTTAAGGCAGGAGAGATATGCCAGTGATTTAGCACTAAAGCAGTCAGAAAGCAAATCAAAAAGCAATAATAGAAATCAGAGCCAAATGCTAGCAAGGGAGAGAGAGAATTTTGTGTGTTGTGTTTAAAGTTGCCATCTTTGGCTTATTTTCTCTCACAAAGATCTCAACTTTTTGTGGTTTATCTGCTTACTGCTTAGAGGAGAGTGCAGTGTGTGAAGTGTGTGTGAGAAGCAGCCAAGGCTGTTTCTGTTCATGGGGTTTGCGTAATCTTGGCCTCTGGTTAGCTAGTCAAAGATGTTCTGTAGTGAAGGTGGTTTATTTGGCTTTAGTGGCTACTCTACTCTATAGGGCTCATAGGAAATCCGTGAGTTCTTATGTGCTCTGATCTTGCATTATTTGTGTTCCTCCAGTTTCTGCTTGCTTTTGAATTCATCTTCAATATATGTTAGTACTTGTATCTTCATGGGTCTGCTTGGATCCCGCGGAATATTTTAGGGGAAGAAAATTGAAGGTCAAAAGCTTGAAAATTTGTAAATAGCTGGCTTGAAAGTTCATTTTGCAGGATCCCAAGTCTTGTCCTTTTCAACTTCTTCTTCTTTGCGACGCTAGTGATTCTGTCATCTGCATATATGTAATTGCAGTCTTTAGATAGGTACCGGGATTAATGGCTCTCTCTGTTTAATCTGCTACATTGTTAGGCTTTAATGGTTGAAAAATGGGGTTAAAGTTATAACTTTGACTAGATCTGAGACCTCCTTCGTGGAACTTAGAACTTTTCAAGCTTGCTCCTGTTTCCTCCGAGAATTCTACGAGCATTTGGCTTCTGGGCATTTGAGACAACGCTGCTTTCTAATGTTGGATGTGGAACGTTTAGTTGAGGAGTTACTGAACAACTTGGAATCTCTATAGGGTCTGCTGAATTGTAGATCCAAGTCAATTATGCATTGCGGTGTTTCCTTCTTGGTTTTTAGTTTAGTAAAGTTTTATAAATTTGAGCAGAACTTTTCTGTTACGATTCCTAGCTGGTCTGGCGTAGGAACTTACTATTCTCTATGCTATTTTCGGTACTAAACTATACCTGTAAACTATTAGGGTTAGTATCTGTTGCACCTTTTCCTCAATGCAATGCTGAAGGTTCTGCGTGTAAGATGTTTCTTTTGTACAATAGGACTGTCTTTTTTCTACGTACTCTACAACTTCTCTTGCATCAGACACCCCTTGTTTAAAAAATTTTCACTCATTATTTTTTGGGGGCTAGGGGGGTGACATGTTGATTTTTTTTTCTATAGATGGAGGAGAAAGGATCTCTGAACTGTTGGCAGTCAGTAACTTGGAAGATGATACAAACTTAGGAGTCATAATGATTTGGTAGGATGAAGGATGGGAATTGGGTTGATAGCAAAGACTAGGGTTGAAATTAGATTATGTCGAGTTTCCTTATTATATAGGGAGTACTAGTAAGATAACCATGTTATTCTAGTTTTAGATATGTTATCCTATTTGTTTATGACTCAAACTTATAGAACTTTTATTAGGATAAGATTTAAATCTGTTAGGAACTTTTTCCTACTAGAATAAGGGTTTTAAGAACTTCTCTATAAATATGTTTACTCAGCTTTTAGGAGTAATTCCTATTTTCTTCCTTACCAAATTCCAGCACCTTAAAATTCCAACCATATCAAATCTGAAATTTCAGCATTTTCAGCTAGAATACAGACCTGAAACTTGATATTCGAGCAGTTTAATATCAGTCATATTTCTTAATTTTGTGAGTTTTAGCTACTTGTTAATACTTCTTCTATTTGTTGTATGAATTTTAAAAATTTTCAGCTAGTAGTTGTACTTTGTGCCTAGTTCTGGTTCGCTGCTTCCATTGTCGTTGAAGGCCTGATTCGATGGTATATTTTCAGGGTGGGGAGAGCCATTGATCGGATTGCTTCTTACACATTAAGGGGAACATGAAAGTTAGATCAAAGAAAGGATGGAGATCTATTATGCCTCTTCGTTTAAAAGAGAAATCAGTGGCTCGCTTTTGCTTGTTCCCCAAACCAAGGTCTGGTAGCTATGGTTCTGGCAGTGCACCGGTTTATTTGAACGTTTATGACTTGACACCCATGAATGGCTACTTTTATTGGGCAGGCGTTGGTATCTTTCACTCTGGCATTGAAGGTGAGGCTTAAACATGTGTATTTCCTGCGTGGGTTATATTTGTATATCTTGAACACACTGGGTCTATTGCGCCTGTGAATTTATCATGCTACACCATCCTGTAGGAGAAGTTAAAATGCATAAGTTGTCCTCAGCTGTTAAAAGTTTTGGCCGTTTGTTTTTCTTCATCATTTGGGTCCCATATTTAACTCAGTGCTGATTTGGTTGCCATCCTGCAGTTCATGGTGTGGAGTATGCATTTGGAGCTCATGACTACCCAACAAGCGGTGTTTTTGAGGTGGAACCTCGCCAGTGTCCGGGCTTCAAGTTCAGGAAGTCCATATTCATTGGAACCACTTGCTTGGATCCTAATCAGGTGAGAGAGTTCATGGAGCAGCATGCTGCAAACTACCATGGTGATACTTATCACTTGATAGTGAAGAACTGCAACCATTTCTGCAAGGACATATGTTACAAACTGACTGGGAAAACAATTCCGAAATGGGTGAATCGGCTGGCCAGAATAGGTACTTCCCTCATGAACCAGCTTGCAAGCTTCTTCGGATAAATATCTGAAAATTTTCCTGCCTAAGAATGAGATTTTTATAATACAAAAATTGCAATTAAGATTTGCTTTTTTTCATGTTATGATGGTGGACATTTTGCAAGAATACTTCATTTGCCAACTTCATCCATAGAACTAAAATAACTAGCTTCTTTTTGATAGGCTCGAATAGAAATTATTTAAAAAAATTGATTACGCATCGGATAAGGAATTGAAATTGTTATATTATAACAGGTTCAATCTGCAACTGCATGCTTCCTAAATCCCTCAAGATATCTGCTGTGCGGCATGAACCCGGCAGCCAGCCTTTTGACAGTGAGAAAACAAGGCTTAGAAGTGCATTTAGTTACCTATCATCGATCTCAATGCGACAAAAGCAGCTATCAACTTCTTCAATGTTTCTTCAGTCACCTTTGAAAGGCTGCCTGCCATGGGAATTGCGAAGGTCCATCAATGGTTCCTTGAAGGAAAGATGAGAAAAACATGATTGGAATGGTTCGTTAGAGTTTACGGACATCCTCTGCAATACTCCCTCATTCACTTAATGGGGGAGAAGTTTGTGAAAAATGACTGGTTTTTTGTATGTCATGATTGTAAAACTAGTCTGTGTTATCGAAAAACGATTGTGGTGCCACTTCGATTCCTTGTAGCCTTAGAAGTCGTGGATAAGTTTGTTCCAAGACAAGATATAAGTGGTCATGCTGCTCAACTTTGTTTGTGGATTCTGTATGTATATACGGCTGCAATATGATTCTGAGTTTTAGGCATCTTCAATTTATATATATATATATATATATATAATTAGATTATAGACGACTCAATTAAATTGGGCCTATGTCCATAACCACCCTATCATGTCATTTTAACCAACCCTTAATATGCATCTAACGTATGTAACACATAAAAGAGGTTTACTTTAGTTGTGACTTGATTATGCATCAAAAGTTCGTGATTCAATTAAACTTTTGAACAATCGGGCACTAATGTTAGTCTTGGATAATTCCAATTATGAATGTGATTCGATTAGGAACCCTAAAATATAAATTATTTTGATGTCCAAAATAAACACTTTAATTTTAGTACATATGTCTTTTTCTAGTTATACTAGAAATGCACCGCTCTATTTGGATTGATTCTAAATTAGTCCCTAAGGTTTCCAAAATTTCCGAACATCAATTAGTCTGTTATAACATCCCTAGGTCATCTCAAATTTATCTAGACAATTTTGGCACAAGCTAAAAAAAATATCTTGACGGCCAAAGTTATCAAGATACATAAGTTAACGTATTAGTCACTAAAGAGACCGATTCGATGTCCGAAAAATTTCCAGAATCCTAATTTCAAGCACAAGCACCTAGCATGCTACTAGCATAAAATTTTTTTCCACTTTTTATGGTGTTTTGCTCTTAACATTGTTAAAACTATAAGACTAAAAATGAAAATGAAGAACAAAAAAAAGCAATGAAATTTTGTTTCAGATTGGGCTATCACCCTCTTTTTATCATATAAAAAACTTTATATAAAAGATAAAAGTCTAATAGATATTCAAGACATGCCATAATTTTAAAATATCCTATGACCAATAGATAAAAAGATACGAAAATTTAAAGTATAACTGAGACAAACTTCATTTGTCATGAAAGTACAAATAACTCGATTAACTTCAATATAAGCTAGTTTACCTTATAGCTAAGCTTTACAACATTAGAATTAAGTTGAGTAGAATATAAATAAGTTTATATAAGCCAAAGTATTAAGTTGAAACGTCAATTTTATAGCTGGAATATTTTATGCTTGAGTGCTCCTCATTATGACTTATTTGCTCCATCAATTTCAATATATTATCACTCTTATGTTGCAACCTTTAATTCTTTATTTTTTGGTTCAAAAAAGTAACCATCACTCCACTTAAATTTATTAACCTTTAAAATATATTGTCTTTATAAGAAAACTAGTTGTTGATACCAGCATCACAACTTTAATAATTATGATATTGCTTTTAATGATAGTAGCCTTCAGTTCCTTCTCCAAAACTTGTCTGCAGCCTCTTATTTGAATCATTCCAATCAATTCATCATCTTAACATTGAACTAACTTGTATGTTAATTGAACAAGTTGATTTCTTCTTTACCAAAAGATAAAACTATAACTGTCAAAGATCATTAGCTCACTTAGAATTTAACAACTAAATGCATAAACTTCATCAATTTCATAAATTTGTTTCTTATATAAAATTTTGAATTGGACCTGAGGGAATGCTTACTTTGATGGTTGATGAAAATACATCAACACCAACAATTGTAATTCCACTGATAAATCTAACATCAAACATTTGTACATTTTGACTCAATCTAGTTCATTTCCATAATTCTCAAGTTGCAATGGCACTTACAAAGATTTTGCTCTCAATGCTTATTCTGGATGCTATTTCTAACATGTCATTAGAAAACCCTTATTAGTGCAACAAAGTCCAAGCTATTCAGAAAGTATATAAATTATTAATTAAACAATGTCTAGGTTTGCCATTGTTACTACATATACAATATATCTGTGTTATGTCTATGGACTAGGATCCTTTAATTATCTATAAGAAAATTTCAGTTGGGAAAGACTTCCAACATATCTTATTGATATAAAACCTTCTAATATATACAAAGTATAAAGTAACTCATAAGGTAGAAATCATATGTTCTAAATATTCTACTTTCTAATATATTCAAATTAATTCCTAGATTCAGTTCACATAAAAGCAAATGATAAGTATAAAAAGAGATTATACAACTGTGAAAGAGCAATTTTCAACACTCTTCCTTAATTCGGAGCATGTAGATCACCATTGCCTAACTTGTTTAGTAAATAAAGAAATTCACTTTTTCAAGTGCTTTACTGAGGAGATTCCCAACTTGCTCCTTTGAGAAAATATAAGAGGTGCTCACCTCATTATTGAATATCCGATCATGAGTGAAATGACAATCAATTTCAATGTGTTTTCTACATTCACAAAATAAAGGATTAGATTTTATGTACAAGGTTGCTTGATTATCACAAATGATGGACAAAATAGATGGTTGTCAAACCTTATGGTGTAACAGTATAGAATGAAGCCAAAATAATCCACTAGTAGCTTTGATCTTGGTCTTATTGATTTTAACTAAAGAACATGAAACTATATTATGCTTATTAAATTTCCAAGAATTTAGGCTATGCCAAAGGAAAACTATATAACTAGTGGTAAAATGTCTAATTATTAGACATCTTGCCCAATCTAAATCACAACTAGGGGATGTTTTAAGATATTGAATAACTTTATGTGTTGTATTCAAATATAGAACTCGAAGATCTTGTATAAATTAACAAGACCTGCACTAGATAAGTGATATCAGGTCTAGAGATTGTCAAATACCAACCTACCAATAAGATGACAATATTGAATTATATCTAAAATTGAATCAACTACACTTACTATAAAATTATGTCATGATTTCATGGGAAAACTAATAGGTCAGACATCTAGAAGCAATGTGTATTTAAAAAGAATGGGGGTATATTTGTGTTAACTGAGTACCATTCCTTCTTTATTATGAGCAATTTTAATAACAATAAAAAACTTCAGGTTACCTAAGTCTTAAATGTAAAAAGCTAGATCAATATGATGTTTAACCTAATGTATTTAAGTTGGATCATTCTCAATAAGAACCAGATCATCCACATAAAAAAAGTCAATATAATAAGTTCCAAACATATAAGTGAACAATTAAGTTATCTATAATGGATTATCTATAGTCAAGTTATCTTAAGGAATTTCAAAAATTTTGAAACTAACATATAAATGCTTGTTTAAGCCTATAAAGGGACTTGTTTAAATTGCAAACACAATTGTCACCTAGTTTACTAAAAACTTATGATACATTCATGTAAACTTCCTCATAGAGATCTCTATGCAAGAAAAAGTTATTAACATTTAATTTGTGGAATTTCCAATTCTGTAATGCAACAATTGATAATAAAAATTACAAAGTAGTAAGTTTTGCAACTAGAGAAAAAGTTTCAGATAGTCCATCCCTTTAACCTGTATAAAATCATTGGCAATAAGTCATACCTTAAAGCACCCAGTACTATCATTAGACTTATATTTAATTTTGCACATTTATTTTGAATCAATGGCTCACTTACCAATAGTAAATGTACCAAACTCCATGTTTCATTTTAAATCAATGCTTAAATTTCTTAATCCATGACTTCTACATCTAGGATCCTCAGTTGCCTAGTGGAAAGATTTGCATTCATCCAAGGAAGTAATAAAGGCTATAAAAGTTTTATAAGTGTTAGTAAATTTAAAGCAACATAAATTTATAAAGAGAATAAACCTTACTTGAGTTTGTTAATAAAAGAGCCTAATGAGACGGTGTCACTAAAGATAATAGTTCATTGTCGAAACTAGAAAGCTTTGTGGACACATGTCTACTTCTATTTGGATATTGTGATAAAATCTTATTAGGTTAATGGTGTTAGTATACTTGTTATGGATTAATTTGATGAAAGATGGGGTCAAGAATGTTGTGAGTTTAAAGTTTAGGTATTAAATGCTTCATTTTAAAGGCATTTTAGGCTTAAAGTTTGGGTCGTAGATATGTTACTCTTAGAAAAACGAGTCATAAGACTATTTAACGTTGCTAAACAATCAGATTCAATATCACGATTTTCAGTTGTTTTTCCCCATCTTTATGAACTTAGGCATAATTAGTGAAAAAGAAAACATTCTCATACGTGGGTATGGACATGGAAGTGGAAGGCTAACCATTAGATTGACAAGGAAAAACTTGTCTATAAGTATCACATCTCTTGAAACAAAATTTTTTGTCTCTCTAAATCATAAACCTTATAATCTTTCTATCCATAAGGATATGTAAGAAAGTTGCACTTATATGATATATAGGAGAACTTTTCTTGTTATTTTTTATGGTTGTGAACATAACTAAAGGAACCAAACACTTTTAAATGAACATAAATGGGTTTATTGTAAAATAAGAATTCCTATGGACTTTTATTATCAATAGTTAGGTTTTGCATTAAATTGATAAGATAGATAGCATTTATAATACATTCGTTAAAATTGTGAAAGGTAATAAGCTTGAAAAGGTAAAAACCATGTCATATGAAGAACGTGGCAATGTTTATGCCCTACCCTTTTAATTTGTTAAAGTGTGGCAACACAAGAAGTTTGATATTCAATCGCATTACATTGCAAAGAAATCTTCTATATTTTTAGAGATAATTTTTTATCATTTTCACTCTTAAATTAACTAATATTTCACTAAGTGACAAAATATAGTCAAATAACTACAAGTATTTGATTTATTTTCTATAAGGTAAACCCAAGTGCATCTTAAATGATCTTTCACAATAGTTAAGAGAAACTTAGCACCACTAAAAGATGAATAAGAGTAAGGAACCAAATGTCAATGTAAGGTAAAACATTCAAAACTTTTTTATTATTAATAGAGAAAGGTAATCAAAACTATTTGACCATATAAAAAGCATCACAAACTTTATGAAAATTACAAAAGGGCATAATATGATCATATAACACTTCCACACAATATTCCCTGATTTCCTTTTAGTTGATAGACACAATCTTATCGTTTAATCATTCCAATCATTGACCCTATACATAGGTTGTAAAAATGTAAAAAAATTTAAGAAAGAGGATTATTAACTAGTTTAGGTCTGTTATGGATTATCTATTAAAAGAATGTTACATTTAAAATCAAGAATGTGAAAATATTTTTCAATTGAACTTTTTAGTGCAATATGAGCAATACTAAAATGTGTTATTTTAATGGTAGAGCATCAAGTCTTTTAACAGGTGGATAGAAAAAAAAACCCTTTTAATGTTATCTAGATTTTGTATTCCTAATCATATGTCAAAAGCACCATTACTAATTGTTTAAGGATCATCCAATAATGTATTCTTACCTACAAATTTTCTACATCTTTACTACCTTGTTTCTAATTTATTGCTAAACCAAAAAGAGTTAAAAGTTTCAACAATTAATCTATAGCCAATCCAAGTTGTTGATGTATATTATTAGAATCATGGTTAACAGATTTAATCTTCTATCATTAATGTTATCAACACTAAATGGTTGTTGGTTAGTTGTTGCCATCTTAACTTAGCTTTTTTTATGTCTAAAAGTACCTTGTCTCTTTTCATCATTATCTCTATTATATCTAAAATGTAATGGCCTAAATTTTTGATAAATTACTTATAATGGACCAATAAGGAGAAAAGCTTATAAAAGTATAAGTTGAGCTTAAGTTCATTTCTCTCTTAAACTCTTTTTCCTATAGGTTACTACTCACTCCTAACTTCCGGCACTCATGGCTTCATCGTCTTGACCACCATTTTTGACTATCTAGGACTCTAAAAAAATCTATCGATATGTTTTACAAAATCCCTAAACTTATTTCATAAAAAAATGTTCCAAATTTAGAGGAACCACAACTGCAAATTTCTGTTCATTTAGGTAAGTCATTGATCTCATAGTTTTAGTCATTTTTAGGTGAAACTAACAGCACCATCTTGCCTAATGGCCCTAAAAACATAGCAAATGTTGGGTCCTGCTTTCGGAGCCCAACTTCGGATCGTGAACGTGAGCTTAATCCTATGAAATTTCCTTCAACATCACCGATTCATCTTCTTGCTTTGATACCACATATGTTGGTCCCGAATTCGAAACCCAACTCTTGCGAATATCATCATACTTAGTTTAAGCGTGTATACTGCTGTGTAGGTTTTTTTTCCATGAACCCTTAATAGACATCAATTCCACAAAGGTGGCGTGCCCACAAAAATTCAACCTCAAAACCAACTTATCCATTGAAACACAGGAGTCAAAAATAAACATACACAATCGAAACTTCAATCTATCATTGCATTACTTAAGCAACAGAGTTTGAACAACTTTAAATACAACATAACCGAAATCTCAAAGTTCAATAGTTACAAGAACTACAAAATTCCTAAAAGGTGGCTAAAGCCTGCCTTGACTCTCTTTCACTCCATCTCTTGCTCACAACCTGAAGGTGGGGACAGGAAGGGGGTGAGCTTGAAAGCTCGTGGGTAACAGTTCATAATCATAAAAAGATAAACAAAACTTTTGAAAATATTTTTTTTATTGTCTTAGAAAACTTTCTTTCACTTCATAAAACACTTATTTCTTAGGCTTCCAGCCAAACATTTATAACTCATTTTCAATGTCGAATTCATGTGTATGCAAATCATAAATGCATCACTCACATCAACTTGTCATGAGCATATAAACATATCAAATGGTTTGGGTAAGTCCAAAACATGACGCACTACACATTTCCAATGAAATGATCCGGTGTAGTCGTGAATTCTTAAGGGAGTCCTTGAGGGAGCTTCATGCCACTAGCGGGCAGGTGGGAAAAGCCTATACTTGTGTCAACGTGCACGTGACGGTCCTTAAGGGACTACTACAAACCCACATAACACATAGTTTGAAATCTTGTAAACTTGTTGCC
This sequence comes from Erythroxylum oxycarpum, assembly GCA_025629785.1. Classification (NCBI taxonomy): domain Eukaryota; kingdom Viridiplantae; phylum Streptophyta; class Magnoliopsida; order Malpighiales; family Erythroxylaceae; genus Erythroxylum; species Erythroxylum oxycarpum. The sequence goes on from JAOTAZ010000219.1 coordinate 8,638,723, forward strand.
TAAAATGGCACATCTTCTTGAAAACTTGCTTTTCACATGCTTGTTATATCTTACAACCATTTCCAAAAGTATGGTTTCATAATAATGCATCATTTTAAGGAATCATTGAAAAAAAAAGTTTTTCATAAATCATAAAGCAAACATATAGAAGATTTTACAAATCATTCATGGAAAATAATCCAGCACTTATGGTGCAAATGAAATAAGAAAACTTCTTTGATTTAAAGAAAACAGTAGTAGCTTGATTCTATTATAAACATATACCCACCTTGATTTCCTTGCTTATAGACTTGACTTTGCTCAAAAGCTTCTTTTCTTATTCCTCTTGCCTCTCTTGATCCCTTAAAACAATAACAAAAATCCCACTTAATAGGGTTTTCAATTGAAAATCCCTC
>JAOTAZ010000219.1:8671752-8685402 GCA_025629785.1 Erythroxylum oxycarpum
TGTAAAAACTATGATCTTTTGAAGATATTGGTATATGATTTTGTTTTCTATCATGATTCACAAGGTTTCATAAGGGGTGGGGGAGGGGAGAATTCGTGAACTAAATTTAGGGCAATTGTTGAGTTGATCTGGGCTAATTTAGGCAAAGTTATCTTTTAGAAAGTTGTAGATCTTTCTTTTATCTTTCCAATAGTATATAGCATGAAAATTTTAGATATTGGAGTTTAAAGATACGAGCATTACAAGTTACGAGGTTTCATCGTCTTAGTTTGAGTTTTTACGTCTTAGTTTGACTGTCTCAGCTACTATTCATTGCTTCCATCTCAGTTACTGTTCATTGCTTCCGTCTAAGTTACTGTTCACTCTATCGTCTTAGTTTGACTTTTTGCATCTCAGTTTGACCGTCTCATTTTGATCTGTCTTAGTTATTATTCATTGTTTTCGTCTCAATTACTATTCACTCTATCGTCTCAGCTTGACCGTCTCATTTTGATCCGTCTCAATTATTGTTCATTGCTTCCGTCTCAGTTGTTGTTCACTCTATCGTCTTAGTTTGGCTTTTTGCGTCTCAGTTTGAACGTCTCATTTTGATTCGTCTCAGTTACTGTTCATTGCTTCCATCTCAGTTATTATTCATCGTCATCTTCTGTTCCATTTTCTACCCTTTAAATGTTGGAATTGGTCTTTGAATCTTCATGAAAGTTGTAGATATTGAAGTCCTCTTTCCAACCATATAAAGAAAACCTTTTATAGTCTATAGGGAAAGTTATGGAAATTTTCCCAATCTTCTATAGTCTGATGACATCACCATTGTCTCATAATGACGTCATGCATCGTCTGATCCATTTTTCCACCCTTCAGACGTTGGATTTGGTCTTTGGGGTCTTCATGAAAGTTGTAGATATTGAAGTCCTCATTCAAACAAGCCAAAAATGAAGTCTTTCTGAAATCTGTAGCAAACTTTATGACATGTGTGCCAAGATAGGTACAAATTGATTGATGGTATAAACCTGTTCGAGTCTTTCGGGTATAACTTCCCCATCCAACCCCCAATTGAAGTGATTCTTGAAGCATCAGATTCCCAACTCCTTGTACTATCTCTCCATGAAAATTTGTATCTTTTGGAGTGTTTTTGAGAAAATTTCATTATAATAAGTTAGAGATCAGTTGGGAGAGCATGCGTGGAGTATGATCACGTTTAGCTCATTAAGTATATCTTGAGATATAAAACTCCAATTGAGGTGATTAAAGACTCAGAGCTACGTCTTCTTTGATAAGGTTAAGTTGAGGTTATGGTGTTTGTTTGGTATAGGCACACCACCTTTGGGAAATGTTGATTATGACCTTACAGGGAAATAAGCTCAAGATTTAGGGCTCCGGATGTTGGGCTCCAGAATGGGGTTCCAACATCTAATTCAGGGCAGGATATACTCTATATAAACCATATGATAAAAAATTTGTACCATTATGTTTTGTATTAAACAATAATTGTACAACAGAAGCATTAAATATAAAAACTATAACTTTCTTTATCCACAATTGATACAAAGATCAAATATAAAATGTATCTTATAAAACCAAAATGAACTTTGCAATAATGTTCAGAACATACATTCCCTATAGATATTACATCTGTTTCTTCATTATTGGCATCCATCAGTTTTCTCATCCTCTTTAGTTGACTTTATCTTAGATATGACTGACATTGTGAAAGCAACTCAATTAGGTGCTCCACCATCTAACCACCAAAAGTTGGATGTGGCTATAACATAATTGGATTCATGAATTGATAAGCTAAGGAGTTACCTGGCAGTTTCTATCTTTCCTTCTAGGCCTTATACTACTAGCTTCTTTATGTCCACAGGACCTTTACTAGCACTGAATTGACTAGCATCAGTATGTGGAGAAGATTTAGACTTTCTACCTTTGAACTTAGCGGGCTTCACATCCTTCCTTTTAGTTGCTTTGAGGGTTGTAGAAGCAGCAATCTTAAGTTTCTCCTCCTCAACAACACAATGGGCAATCAAACCATTGAAGTGTCATTCCTCATATTGCAAGTAATATGTCGTTACTAGATCACTAAACTTTGGAGGGAGTGTACTTGGAATCTGGTAAACTATACAAACATCAGGAAGAGAAATATTTAGTATATTTAGTATATTATATAGATGACTTGATATGTACTCCATCACTCCCCCTTCTTCAGTATACCTCTGGAGAATAATTCTTTCATCAAGACACTTATCTTAGCATTAGATGAGACTGTGTAGCTTTGGGAGACATTATAAAAAAACTCCCTCGTTATATCTGTCTCCAGAAGTCCACTTAGTGGATGGTCAGTTTTGGATATCTTAATAGTCATGCAACACATTTTATTCGACCGATCCTAGGTTGCATAGGCTGCTTTATAAGCTCTCAAGCTTTTGGATGTAATGGAGATGGCATATCCGTACGTACAGCCATATCAATCCCTGCCATCTCCATTGAATTGAATACATCCTCTATCCACTTCTTCGAATTGAAACCAATAAGAGTTTCAATAGTGACACTATGATTGTTGACCAAAAAGGTGACTATAAAAGGATAACACAAAAATCAACACAAATGTAGGATATCAACGATACTTAAAGCTATTAAATAATATCTGTACCGAGAATCTAGTCACGCATATTATAAAACACTTGTGGGTTGAATACATAATATATATAACTAGATCTCCACATAAAAGAGATTAGAGTACACACTATCAACTATCATGACACTACCACATGTGGGCCAATAGATCATTCAAGCAATGATTTTCCTCCATCTAATGTCTTTATACACATCTCAAAATTTCATGTAAGGACAATACCTAGGGACAGAATAACTAAACATAAGACCAGAGACATCCTCTAACTTACAAACGAAACAATTCAAAATACTGACTTGGTGACTATATTTTCATCGGTACCTAAAAAGCCCACAAACATAAGGAATATATCTTTATGTTATTCTCACATTCTGTATAGGAATACCGTATATAATAAAATATCATTAATAAATGCAAAATCCGAATGCACAATTTAATTATCACATACTTTTGGTGAAAACATTATAAACAAACTTGATTTGACACTTTATGATGAAAAATCTCAATCTGAGTAACTATCATACTATTTTAAATAGTGAACATAAGACTTGAGACACGAAAACTTCAAGTATCTCCCTTATGTGAAGTCCGAAGCATGAAAATTCAATCAAAAATGATTTCAAAATGTCTCATTTTCTTTCTCTGGAGTTTAATTAATTACTCATGTAGTAAATCTAAAAAAAAATAAAAACTCACTTTATTAATTTCCTTGACCCGGAAACTGACCCAAAATGACTCGGGGTATTTTTACAAGAATTCTACAATTTTTAAGTTTTTTTGTTCGTATTTTTCCATCAGTTGACAACGTCAGTTGCTAACATCACCAAAGACATCAACATGCGCGTGTGCATGAAATGGCATGTGCGGTCCACATGTCGCATCTGACGAGCGTGGACTGCGTCTAGCATGTGACGCGTCTAACATGTGATGCATACACGCCCATCAATGTTGGTACATGTGCCACACATACCAAACACTCATCCGGTCAATCTTGGGTCACGTGTCTAGCGTGTGTAACACACATGCCATACATAACCTTCAGCACCTGTTGTTGTGCATTGTCAAGCGCGTGCACCACACACGCTCGACGGGGCTTCTCACCCATGTCAAAAAAATGTGATTTTTGACAAGTTTTTAGCCCAATTTTAGCGCTCGGCTTGTTTTCGAATTGTTTTTCAAGGCTAAACATATGTACACAACTTTCAAGTAATAATAAACAAGAAAAAAAAAACCAAAAATGAAACTTTATTCTTCAAAAACCTTACGGAGAAAAAACAAAAAAGTCTTTGTTTTTAACCACCCAATCACGTAACCTTTCTGATACCACATGTAATGCGTATCATAAGCCTTAGTACGTGTCTTGGATTGAACGTCAAAGGGAAATAAACGAAGAAATCTAGAAAATACCCAATTTGGTTCCATAACTTCAAACAAATTTTTTGAGGCCGAAACAAGCATTAATCAACTGCCACCTTCATGGGATCTGCTTACCAGGACGTATTATGGTCTATTTGTAGTTTTCTATATACATGAACCTCTGAATATATCAGAGTATCCTTACGTTCACGATTTGCTACAACAGCTACAAGAGACCTTAACCTTCTATATATATCATTCATATTAGGCTTCTTCATCACAGGGCCGATATGGGTCCGACTTATACTGATTGATGTTTATTTTCTTCCTGAACTTTGGCCCATCAATCTAGTTCATTTGTTGAGTCACTTTATTATCTTTATCTGGATCAAATTTACGTAACTTAACCGATAATTTATTAAAAAAAATAAGAAAATACAATTAATTGTTGTCCACTAAATGGGAAAACTATAACACTTTCATGACAATTACTTTATCAAAATGGCTCCTAGAATATATATGATCAGTTGAAATTTTAAAATGTGCATAATTCTTGTGTATTTTGGTTTCATGCTGCTTCACAAAGTGTTGTACTTTTCTTTTTGGATCAAAGTGTCTTCATGTTACCTTATCAAAAAAAGTATGGTAGTTAAATATCCTTTAACCTCAAATAAGTTTGGCGTCCCAACAACCGAGCAATAAAAACCCTTTTGAGTATTCAATCCAACCCATTACACGATCCAAGGTGAGCCCTTTCCAATTTTTTTTTCTGACATTAAAACATTGTTATCTTTATTCATATAAAAACAAATTGATTTGAGAATGGCATTTCACTAGTGAGGAATGTGCTAAAGAGAGTTTATAAGGATGATAGCACCTCACCGTATGATCACAGAATCACTCATTTTAGTGGTGAAAACTGTTCGTGCTTGAAATGTTGACCTCATTTGACATGCATATATGTTTGCCCACAACACCCCCAATGTAGACTATTTGGTCGCGACCAGTATCATTCTCTTGCTGTCTCAAACTCCATGCCTTTTCCATACCGACCGACCCCACATTCATGTTCTCTTCCTATGTTCTTCCTCACAGAGGAGAGAAAAAGAAAGCATGATTGTCTTGTAGGATATCATAGGGTTTCATTATTCCTCGTAGGCTAGGAGAAGTTGGGTACAAGTTGCATCATTTTACCTCTTTTGCTTATTTTCTTCAGGGTAATACTTTGTTCATATATACACTAACAATTTGAACCTCAGTTTTGGCTATAAACGCAATTCATTTTTTTATCATAAATTTTTTAACCAAATGTAAACTTTTAATAACCTAGTAAACAAAATGAAGGAAGTAAATCAATTCATATACATGGATATAATGTTATTAATTATCTGGAAAAAAAAGGCATATTGCTTCAAGAAGAAAACTACAATAATTGCACTTTATATTTGAAATTTATCCATGACTGAGGAGATTTTAGTGGTGAACAGAAGTTGATTAACTATTTTGGATTATAAAAATGTTGGGTTTTTTTTCTTAATTAATAAGAACAAACTAATCTAGAAAGGCATTAACTAATTATAGGGTCAAAAATATTTTCAATTATGAAAGGATATAATTTATCAATGTCCACAAATCAACCAATCATATGCAAATTGGCATAGATAAATTTTACAGGCACTAGGTATATATTAACTCCAAGGGTTGGTTTACTCCTTTGGACTAATTTGATCACAGTACGAATAGCTAAATTCCAGCACTATCCTGCATTGAACTAAAAATATCCGGTGAAATCAAATAAAATTTATAATTTATGTATAAAATTAAATTCCTCACCGGTGGAACTTTAGATCCGAGACAGGTTAAGATTTTTAAAACCTCACAAAACTTAGAATTAGGTTGTTTAAACCTCACAAAACTTAGAATTAGATTTTATTGCTAAATGGCCTACCTATTCTTTCTAGATCCTTTTTTTGTCACGATATGATCACTCGTTGGGTCGACATCTTACTACTAATAGTAAGATCCAACTGAACCGACCATTGTTTAAGTCGCTCCTTGCACCAATCATGCAAGTCAAACCATCATCATGCCCCATTCCACATCAAAACTCAAGTTCGAAGATTGTGGTTGTAGTTAATAGCTTTTGTAAACTTTATCTTCATCAACTCATATAGATAACAGAATGATTGGAGTGAAGCTTGAGAATCGACTATATATGTTCTTTCAAGTTACTAGTACACATCGTCCAATGAAAATGTAATGATATTCCTGTTATAAAAATACTTACCTATGAAGTTATGCCTTCGATAATGGAGTGTACTTGTTTCGAAGATTATCGTCATGTGCTCATTTTGTGATTTGAAAATTAAAATATAAAATCAATTCGTATAAAAAATTAAATTAAGATAAGAGTGAGTTTTTTTAAGTATCATATACGTGTCTTGAAACAACAAATCTTATCAAGTTGTAAGTTTTACAAGTAAACCCAACTACAAGATGTCTAATGGGATTTGACAAGCCATATCAAAGTTCAATAATGGTCATGCTTTTGGATGTGGAGAAGAAGCTAGGGTTGTAATCTGGTACCTGTATCATGGTATAATAGTACCTTATATATGTCGTAGATGTTAAGTTTAAGTTTTTACGTAGATCATTGTGTTTGCATAGGAGACTAACTCTTGTGAATGGGCCGTAGATGCATGGATTGAACGTTCTAAACCTGAGCATAACATAGCCGACCCAACCAATAATTAAACTCAACCACAAGATGTCTAATGGGATTTGACAAGCCATATCAAACTTCAATAATGGTCATGCTTTTGGATGTGGATCGACTTTACGGTTGAAATTTGCTGTCGTCTAGCGTATTAGGTTGATGTTGGCTTCCAATTTCGCTTCAACTGGCAAAAATGCTGGTTATCCACAAACTGAAGATCGGAACATTTGAAGGGAGTTTCGAGATAGTATACTTTGAGTACCAACAACATCAATGTAAATTCTCTTGATGGCAGAATTTGGAGATATCAAATAAATATGCAGTTGTACTATTAACTAATAGAAAAATTATTTTTAATTGACCCAAAAGAAAAAGAAGAAGAAAATGACGACAAAAAGAGAAAACATAATAACAATAATTATAATTATTAATATTATTGTGTTTTACACCTAGAGGCTAACTACAATAGAAAAATGCTAAAAGACTTAGTAAGAATTATAAGGATCTCTTTACAAAGGATTATTTATCTATATTTTATTATATCAAAGTTTTCTTATTCGAGTCATGCCTTCCGTAAATTCCAACATTGCTATATCATTATTGAATACTTTCCTCCCATATTTTTTAGGCCTCTTTTTTTCTTTTATAATCTTTACGTATGATCTTTTTGTATTTTTTTTACTGAAGCATATGAATATTTCCTCTTAACATATCTAAATCGCCTCACTCTTATTTTTCTTAACTTATTAATAATATTAACTACCTTCAATTTATCCCTCAAGTTACAAATTGTAAACTTATAGTTTGAGTACCAATTGAGCAGGAAGTGTTCCAATGCTATCAAATTATAGTGACTTGGAGGTCTGTCAAGAGACAGCGACTCCTTTTTGAAGTGATATGGATTATTCTCGTGAACCTACTCCTGATGGGCTCCAGATCCTACAGAGACTTTGTTGTGAAGTTCCACAAAATCTTTTTCAAACCGTGCATCATCACGAAAGACCTATATTCTCTTATAAAAGAAAGATGGATCATATCGAGACTTTTTCTGTAGCATGTTCAAAGATGAGGTTTCCGAATTTCTGTGGTTTAGACTCAACAACATTAATATCAATATTTCCTGTTTTATTAATTTATTTTCTATGTTTAATATTCACTAAAACAAGTCTCCAATAATTCCACTTGTCTATTAACTAATAGTAAGTTGTGGCAAAAGGAAGTCTAGAGCGTGACAACATATGCAAAAGAATCTTACCGAGAAAGTCTTAGGTTCAAATCTCCTCGCAAGGTTGAATTATACGATACTGTTTATTGGGTGTAAATTAAACCCTTTAGGTATCTATTTTAATTTTAAGATATAGAGAAAAAAATACAATTTACAACTAAGTCAAAGAAATGTTTCCGCACATATCCAGAAGATAATTACATACATATTTGTTTTAACATTTTAGTAATTGTACGTTAACATAATGTAAGCTCGTTGATGATGACAATTCTTTTACTTGTTAATTAATCTCAACTTAGACCCTCGCTAAGTAGAGAGACATCATTGAACTCTAATGGAAAATCCCAAACAAAGGATCATAATCCCTAACCTATATATAAACGATTGGAACAAATGCTTCCCACATGGAGAACTCTTCAACAATTATCTCTTGTAGGGACTTAGGTTGGAAGTTGTGGTGGGCTCTTCTTTTATGTTTGTCAAAGTGCAAGTTGGGTACCTTTTCTTTTTTTAATTTGTTTGATATCCTATGGAAAACCTTTCTTTTCCTGGTGTTTTTACTCTTGAGAAGGAAGATGCAATATAACTTGAAAAGTGTCCACTTTTAAGCTATAATTGACTGTCTGTTCGAGCTTGTAAGTGTTTGTTTCTCAAAATGATCACAGTCAAATTAAGAAAAATATTTCTCATACAAGACTTGCATGTTTCTTCAAGTTTTTCTTTATGATTCTGTCGGAAGCCCCTTTGTTCGTTGTCCCTCTCTGGGATCATCAACCTCTACAAGCGAAGGTGAGGTCCTTGTAAGGACGGCTGCCATTAAACTAAACAAGACGAATTACATAATAGCATTCCCCGTTTTCAATTCTTCGGGTGCATCTTCTTCAAGTTGGCATACAGGCAAAAGTTAAATATAATTTGTTAGACAAAGCTTAAATTTCTCTTACATAGTTACTTCTTTAAGAAAAACATTAATATCATCAAAAATCCATAACCAACTTGATAATTTTGCCATAGTCTTCGCATAAAATTCAAAGCTCAAATATTATTTGAGTTCAAATTTGCAAGCATAGTTTGTCTAAGAAACCAGTGCATGCGTAAAGTGATTAAAAAAATAACATTAGAAATCAAAACTAAATTTCTTAACAAATATTTGGCAAGAAACAATTATAAAAAATTTAGGAATTTGTTAATTTTTATCTAAAATTATAATAGATTAAGAAAGAAGCGTATTCTTTAAGTAGAATAATATACAAATATATTCAAACTAAACATGAATTAGATATTCAAATATTACACTTAGCTAATTTGGATGCTTACAAAAGTTTATAAATAGATATTTTCAATTTAAGATATGGAAAAAATTTTGAAAATTTAAAAAATCTTCTATTTTATTATTAATAAAAAATGTGCAATATATTTCTAGTCATTAGAATTGTACCCAAAATAATTATTCAACCATTGAAAAAAACTATTATGCCATGCATTACAAAATTTTATAGTGATTTGTTAAACTAAAATTTTCTTTTTCATATTAACTACGAACTAGTAAAAGAAGAGAAGAGACATATGATAGGGTTTGATGGGTATTATTGGGAGGATATTTTTAGCGTTTAAAAGAAGAATTGAATTCCTAGTTGGTAATTTAATTCCGATACTTTTTCAGGTGAATTCAATTACAATTTTGATATTGAATATTAAAGATAAAACAAATATTATCCACAGTCTTTTATGGCCTAAAAAGTTCGATTCACCTTAGAGGACAGCTTCATAAAACCAGCACAAAGCCTTGCAAAAACTCCAAACCAACTACATCTTATAGAAAAATTTTGAAAGAGGAGAAAATAGTACCATTTACTAAAAAAAAATTATAAGGTGAGTTATGACAATCATCATTCCTTTAGATGAAATACAAGAATAGTTACACCATCTATTTACAATACTAGAGCGAGTAATAGCTCAAGGAAACTCGAAATGCCCATAAAAGCAAATGCTTTCACAAATTTGTAGAGAAAATTTTTGTTTTACATCAATCAAAACCTCATAAAATCAATAACCTTTAATGATCCTTTCTCAAAATGTACAAAAACTCATCTCTAAATCTTTTCTTCTAAAATACTTATTTTAAAATATTTTGATAATAAAAAATAATTTTTATAATTCCAATCCCCTAGAAGCTACATAAAACTTCTTCTTAAAAATATTATAAACCTTAGAACTTATCATAATTCTAAGTATTTATTTATATATATTTAGTGAATTTGAATCAATTAAAATAAAATATATCATTTTGTTGAAATTGATAAGACCATACTAGCATAATTTACTTGCAAAATTATCAAAGTTATTATTCCCATGTAATAGGGCTAACAAATTTGGAGCCTAATAACCTTTTAGGCAAGATTTTCCGCGATCCTCTCACATTCACCAACTTATAACTATTTTTACTATCAACAAGCGTGGTTTAATTCTTTGTTTACAAAAAAACACAATCAATTATCATTTCTAGCTATTTTTCTTGAATATTAGATCCAAATACAATTTCTATGTTGGTTTGAAATTATGGAAATGGTATAGGTTATGTCCCTATGTATATTAAGGTTATTCTATAATCAAGTATCAACCAAAGGACTATCAACCCATATTATATCAATGTTATATATTTCTAAAAAAATTGTCCCATGGTTCATAACCTGGATGTATGATTATAAACAAAACCAACAATTAAATGCACCCATCATAACAAAAATAATCAAAATGAAATGGTGAGACAAACTTGGTTTGGACCATATAACTTCATCATCATCTATCAAAGTATGATTAGTCTAAAGTTCATAACTACTTAAACAAATAGGCACAAAAGTTACCATCTTTTTACAACTAAAACCAAAATTCATCAATAGTTTACTAGTTAGAGAAAAGTCGAAAGAAAAATATTTCATTATCATGAAGCAACTACTAAAATTCTATCTACTTCAACCATATAAAATATTAAGGAAGAAATAAATTTGACAAGATGATTGTTTCATAATATTTTTTAATGTTAGGTGACTTGGGGACATAAGAAAAAGATGTGTCATTGATGACAAGTTATTATTCAAAACTTACGAAATTACTATAATAACATATATGTAATAAGACAATTATCTACTAAAGCTTGCAACTAATAAAAGCTTAAAGAACACATACAAGAGGCTCCTCTCCAATATTAGTTGTTCAAACAATGTATCATAATTATAAAATAAGACTCTTTCTCTCTCTTTAGCATTATAAGCTCTCTCGTTCCCTCTTTCTCTCTCATTTACAGTACTAACCCACAAACTATCCTAAGTATTTTTATTTATAAAATATTTGTTCTTATAAAATCCTCTTATTTTAATAAATTGTAGAGGGGAAAATAAAAAGTGGTATTTCATTTATCTTATTGTTCTCATACTAGTAATAATTTTTTTGCATACATGGAAAGAAAATAGATAATTACAACTAATTCACCAACTAAATAAATAAAAGATATTATATTTTTATATAATAATGGATAACAAAAATAAATAAATATCTAAAAACAAGTCAAGTTATAACTTCTTTCTTTCTTTACTTATTCATTTTCCTAATCTCAGTAGTTTCATATTTTAATACCCTCTCCCCCACAAATTGAAGCATATATATTATACATACTTAGTTTGTACATTTTTGCATGAAGCTCAATACAAACCAAAGGTTTAGTAAAACAATCAATTAATTGATTATAAGATGAAATAGACAGCAACTTAAAGATTTCATTTTGCACTCTCTCTAATCATATGATAATTAATTTTAATATGTGTTGATCGTTCATAAAGAATGGGTTGTGAGCTAGATAGAGTCTTGACCTATTATCATAAGATAAAATCTGAATGGAGATGAAAGTAACTCTTATATCCTAAAAATGATAAAAAAAAAATCCACTAAATTTAGTAGGTAGTTAATGATAGGGCTTGTATTATGCTAGACATTGTGTAGCACCCGACTCCCGCAAGACCTGAACCCAATATCGTGGGTGATATCCGAGTCCATGTCTCACGGGAGTGGTATGCTAGACCACTCGAAAACAGTCAAATACTCAGTATAAATTTCTTTTTTTATATGATCATATGTGCGAAAATCAGTAAATAATTTAGGCCTGCTTTAATTCGTAAACATTTTAGGTCATCACAATACAGTCACAGTATGTAGCCATCGAATGTACAAAAATTCATAACCAAATTGGACCCAACTTTATTCATAAACATTTTCAGTAATTACATTACGATCAAAAGAATGTCAATAGCCACTTGGGGCCCACTGAAATACAAGCACTATTTTACAGAAATTGCGGAAATATACATTTCTACAAGAATTTAATGCCACTAATGCAGACGTGAACTGATCCCGACCTCTATCTCTGACTGGTATGCAGTAGGCATACTCCCGTTTGTCTAACGGGGTACTCTTCAAGGCTTGAAAAATAATTGCAAATTTTGGGTGAGTTTTGCGAACTCAGTGAGGAACCATCATCGATGGTTCGCCCAATTCATGCAGCACACAAGCAAATCACAGTCTAGTTCACAATAACACAGTCTGAAGTACCATATCAGTATACCCAAGCAAATCACAATTGTATAGGGCACTCTTGCCTTTTTCTCATTTTATTACAGTGTTGTGACCGAGCGCTTAAACAGTAAACAGTAGACAGTAGACGCGTCTTGGGAGTAAGAGAGCCCTCTAAGTATGCACTATCTCCCTTCGAGCTCGAGACTCTTTTTCAGTATCAGTGGCTACTACGGTCACAACTGTTATTATCGGTTCATGCATTTATGTATGAAATGCATATGTCCCATGTAACCAGTACATAGATCACAGTAAACCCGTGTATCACAATTTGTTCACATGTTACTAGTAAACAATACTGTATTACAAGCAATCCACATATTCACATATCACAATTTACCATATCAGAAGCAACAGAATTGATCACGTTAATAGTAAGCAATTGACCACAGTAAGAGCAAGCAAGTCCACAATTATCACATCAAGAACACTTCTATGTCAAATCTTCCAATTCATCAGACCATCTGTCCGGAATCCAGTCAGAATAAAACAAAATCCCTAATCCCACCATTATCTCCACAGTGAACATATAATAATTGAGCGAAAGCCATCTCAATCACTCACCTATAACTTCCGATCTAATACTTGGAAGTCCCAGCAACGTCGGCAGGTTGACGTTCCAAACGAGCCTCTATAAAAGTGCAATTGCATAAACATTACCAAATGTACAGTCAGAACTATTGAAAGATGCAAATGTATCAATTAAAATGTGTACAATACATGTTCGTGACATTCTCGGTATCATTCCATAAATCACATTGTAAAAACGTTCCCCTATGTCCAAAGAAACCATAGAAAATAAAATCGCTCAATTCAGACGTCAAAAGGTCCAAAAATCGCTACCCGATTCCCTCACTTTAACCTAACCAATTTTCAGTCAATTTCGCCTCTAAAAATTCCCAATTCCACATGGAAATGAAATTAAATGATTCACGAATCCAATGCCTCGAGAATCAGGTCAATCAGAGGTCGGACGGACAAGTTACATGTCCTAGTCGAATAGGCGGAGGATCCTAAGTCAACTTACCCTCCTATGCATGTGTAAGTCGACTTACCTGAGACTACAAGTCGACTTACACTACTGTGCATGTGCTAGTC
>JAOTAZ010000219.1:8791194-8805019 GCA_025629785.1 Erythroxylum oxycarpum
TTTCTTACATTCATTTATACGAATTTTAAAAAGTTAATTATTAAATTAAAAAATAAAAATTGGTATTAAATTGAAATTTTTCGAAAAGGTAGACAGGTTCAACCCATGACCATATAAAATCTTTCAATCTAACGGCCAGTAGAAAATCATAAGCATAGCATACCCGCAGGCAATCACCAGTCCTCTGCTGTTGACATTTACACCTATCAGTTATCATGTCACAAAACGAAGCTCTCTTTTTTCCGTTTCTCTGCGACTCTCTTCCTCTCTCGTTCTCGCACTCTGATTTTGGCTGTTTGGATTGAGGGCAAACTTAACCTTGAACTCACTGCTTTTTTACCGACGAGCCCCAAATAATCGCTCTCCTACGTCGCCGATCCAATTTCCAGGTATTGTTTTCTTTCCAAGCCCGACCGATCTCCACTGGCTCCGAGATTGATCCCCCAATCTCCTTAAAGCTCTCTGATTGTATTGCGGTCATGGGAATCTTGGTGTAGTTCACGGCCTTATACTTAGGGTTCTTGGTCGGGAATCTGCTTATGTGATTCGAGTTATCTTGTTGCTCTGTGTTTATAGTAAGAGTAACGGAGGCTATGTGGTTTGTTTGGTTGCTGAAAAATGCTATAGCAGTTATTGACATGTTTAGGAACTTATTTTAGAATATTTTTAGTGGAAGAACTTATATAACACTCACAGTGGTCCCTTCTTATTATTGCCTCTTTAGGCATTGTCGTGAGATTAATCTTGCAAGCTTTGAATGATATGTTTAACCACTTTTTTATTTATTCAATTTTAGGAAATGGGGAACTGGTTGATGTAGTTGCTACAATGTTGATCTCTGGGTAAACATGCTAGTTTATTTTTCTGATCACTAAAAAACAATACCTACTTGGTTATAAATGAGCAATAAATGTTCTCTAATTACTATAGAGTGTGGCTCCTACCTTCGTATTTTCCCACGCGGTTCTGTCTAATAGCAAAAACGGAGTTGCAAAATCTAAGAGCATATTAGGTTTTAGAAAGATAAATGTTCAACGGGTTTGAAGTTTCCTTTGATATGTATTTTCTTCGTATTTAGTATCATCAATTAGATTCTAGTATAGAATAGCCGAAGTTTAAATTACATATGTTTATGATAATTTTACTTACTATTACAGGTTTCTCCACCACTTTTTCCAACTTTTCCTTTTGTACACTTATCCTTTCTTGTGTATTATTCCTACTTACTCACTACTATATTCTACTCATTTCAGGATATATATAAGTGTTTACTAAGGAAAGCTTATTGATCACTCCGTTCGACTTGTGACTGAGACAAGTCACAGCTGCTTCTCATCAGGGCATGATTTGTGGCATGAGCTTTTGCCTTTTATGCGATGTCGGGGTTACTAAATGTATTGTCAGTTTTCAGTATATCTTGGTTGAGTTTATATTTAAGTTTTAATGTTTTTGTTGTTCAACTTCTAACTACTCTTATGCTGAAATACATTATTTGGCTCTATGATGGACAGGTTCTATAAGTACTATCTTCTTATTAGGGAAGGGCGGGATTATATTTTCACTTGTTCATTAATTTTTCTAGATTGGTCTGAGATTTGTTGTTGCATGTTTTTAATGTCTGCTAATTCTTTGTTGGATTTTCTTTGGCGTCTTAAGCATGTGATTTTGCTACAATAAGCTCATTACTTCTTTCGTAAGAAAGCTTGTGATTTTGCAATTGTGAAGAACGCTGTTTTCTATTGGTCATTCCAAAGGATAGGTTGTCTTAAGTTTGCATAACTTGCAATGCTTTTATCATCTAATACAACCACAATATTAAAGATGTTCACCACTTTAGCCTTTTGCATGCCACTGGGCCAAATATTAGTTGTCTTTTGTGGCTTTATGTGAAATAGCATTTTTTTTTTCGTGGTTTGCTCTGGAATCATTTTACTTGTTTGGTTTCTGGAGTTGTTCTTTCATTGTTTCATTATTCTTTTTTATTCTGGAATTTAATATGGTCTTTATTGCAGTCTTCTCTTAATGGTTCAGCTTCAAATCTTCCAGACAGCACAGGGCGATCATTTGCTACATCTTTCTCTGGCCAGTCAGGTGCAGGCTCTCCTGTTTTTCATCACAATGGTGAGTAGCTCTACTATAATTTTACCTGTGTTGCTCTTTTTAAATTTATTTGAATTTAATGGTTCTTACTGCAGGGAGTATTCAAGCCTTGCACAATATTCATGGAAGTTTTAATGTTCCCAACATGCCGGGTACACTTGCATCAAGAAATTCAACATTGACTAATGTTCCTTCCGGTGGAGTTCAACAACCTACTGGTAGCCTCTCTAGTGGACGGTTTGCATCCAACAATCTTCCTGTTGCACTGTCTCAGGTACCAAAACTTGTAAACAAGCTAACAGATTCCATTCGTAATTTTTTGCTTGTTTTATTACTAAAATATTGTGAACTGTGCAGTTATCCCATGGCAGCATCCATGGACAATCAGGAGTTAGCAATAGAGGAGGTGTGAGTGTTGTAGGAAACCCTGGGTTTGGTAGTAACACAAATGGAGTTGGCAGTTCTATTCCTGGAATTCTACCAACTTCTGCAGCAATTGGTAACCGGAATGTTGTTCCAGGATTGGGTGTATCCCCAATTTTGGGAAATGCAGGTCCTCGGATTACAAGTTCTATGGGCAACATTGGAAGGAACATTGGCTCAGGGGGGGGATTATCTTTGCCTGGCCTTACATCACGTCTTAATTTATCATCAAACAGCGGATCTGGGAGTTTAGGTGTTCAAGTACAAAACAGATTAATGGGTGGTGTACTTCCACAAGGTACAACTTGATTTCCTGCTGTCATTACTTGATTTCTAGAATAGTTTGTGATAACAAACTATCGGGATGAAGATTGCAACACCTCTTAACTTCATTTCATAGTGTTCATGATTGGTTTTTCATCTTGTAGTAGCATAAGTGGATTTTCCTCGCACTAAGGGATCATCCGATTGCTTTGCTTATTTTCTACTTTCTTTTGTAATGAAGTTGTTTAAGTGTCTTTTTGATGTGAATAGGAGATTTGTAGCTGTAGAATGACTTGTTAGGTCTTGAAATAATGTATTATATTTTGAAAATTGCCTAATGCAGTTGATCCACTTTATTTGATGTTCCATACTAAAGATTTGAGGTGTCTGAGCTTAATTTCTAGAAATTATGAAGGTTGCTTTCTTTGCTACACTGCTTTGCTTTAGCTTACAAATCTTGGGGTTAAATTTTTGTTGCTTTGATATCTCAATTTAATCTTGGCATTCTTTGAGTTCCTTTCATGCATTGAGTTCAGCATCGTGTGTTTATTTTTCAGATAATCATTGGCTGCCTTTGTAAGTTTTCTTTTCTTTCTTTTCCTTGGATCATGAATAGTAGCTTAATTTTACAGCTTTAGACCAGCTTTGACTAATTGTTTATATGACCCTTTATGGATTCAGGATCTCCTCAGGTGATTTCTATGTTGGGGAACTCCTATCCTACAGCTGGTGGTCCTCTCACACAAAGCCATGCCCAAGCAGTGAACAATCTCGGCTCTATGGGAATGTTGAATGATATTAATTCCAATGACAGTTCGCCTTTTGACATAAATAATGATTTCCCCCAGTTGACTAGCCGTCCTAATTCAGCGGGAGGGCCTCAAGGGCAATTGGGTAATAAAAACATGGTTTTGCAATTTGACCATTGGTAGCCAATATTAGCCAGTTTCATCTGTATTAAATATGCCATAAACATTTCAGGTTCACTGCGTAAACAAGGTCTTGGAGTTAGCCCTATTGTTCAACAAAACCAAGAATTCAGCATCCAAAATGAAGATTTTCCTGCTTTACCAGGATTTAAAGGTTCAT
The DNA here is from genome assembly GCA_025629785.1 of Erythroxylum oxycarpum. Lineage (NCBI taxonomy): Eukaryota > Viridiplantae > Streptophyta > Magnoliopsida > Malpighiales > Erythroxylaceae > Erythroxylum > Erythroxylum oxycarpum. The sequence continues at coordinate 8,795,071 of JAOTAZ010000219.1, forward strand.
AGATTCTCATTCAACTCCATCTTTAATACAACGATCTTTGTTTCTGTTAGTTAATTTGGAGATAATGAGTCACAGAATCCTTCATTCACTAACATTGATTTTGTTGAAAAATTCAATCAATATAAAAACTGATGTCGCCTTTCATAGCGACTGGCTTTGGATAAGATACTGTCTTCATTAAAATGAAAACAAAAAAGTGATATGGTGTTGAATTACAAATTTGGGTCAGGTGGTAATGCTGATTACAGCATGGATCTACACCAAAAGGAACAACTGCATGACAATACCATGTCAATGATGCAATCTCAGCACTTCTCTGTGAGTTTTTGTGAAAGTTTGACCAATACCATAGTACTAATTGTTATGTACTTCCTCACGTACTTCAATTTTGGACTCAGCAGTTAGGGAGGTCTGCTGGATTCAACTTGGGGGGCAATTATTCATCGTATCGCTCACAGCAGCAGCAGCAACATACTCCAGCTGTGAGTAGTAGTGGCGTCAATTTTTCATCTCTAAACAATCAAGACCTGATTCATGGCTCAGATATATTTCAATCTTCACGTTCATCCTACCACTCTCAGGTATGTTTGTTCTGTTGACATATATACTTTTTGGTCTTTGATGCCACAGAACTGATATTTTTGTCTGACCATATATTTATTTGTTGTTCAGAACAATGGACCTCCTGGGATGGGACTAAGACCTTTAAACTCACCAAACACTGTCTCTGGAGTTGGATATGACTATCTTATCCAGCAGTATCAACAGCAGCAAAATCCATCGCAATTTCGGTTGCAACCAATGTCAGCTGCCAATCAGTCATTTAGGGATCAAGGCATAAAATCCATGCAGGCTACACAATCAACTCCTGATCCATTTGGATTACTTGGCTTGTTAAGTATTATTAGAATGAGTGACCCTGATTTGACCCCACTTGCACTTGGAATTGATTTAACGACTCTGGGATTGAACTTGAATTCTGCTGAAAATCTTCATAAGACATTTGGTTCCCCATGGTCTGAAGGGCCTGCTAAGGATGATCCAGAGTTTATGGTGCCGAATTGTTATTATGCAAAGCAACCACCTGTTTTACATGTGAGCTGCCTTTTCTTTACGCTTTCCCTTCTGACCTGGCTCTTCTTTTTTTCCCCCTTTGGTGGTTTTTTCCATTTTCCTGTCATTGTTATTTACCTCTTTGAACAACTGCAGCAAGGTTACTTTTCCAAGTTCTGCGTGGAAACATTGTTTTACATATTCTACAGGTACATTTTTTATAAATGTTTCTGTTGTTACCTGAAGTTTTGTTTGCTATTATCTTTTCCCCTTCGGTTGCTTCACTTTTCAAATTTTACCGTTTTTTCAATCTTCTTTCATTATTTTTTCAGCATGCCAAAAGATGAAGCTCAACTATATGCCGCCCATGAACTGTAAGCTAGCTACTACCTTGATGACTCGGTGTCAGTTTTGTTCTATATCTGCATAATTCCTTCCATTCCTCCATTTAAATGCATGCCCAATTTCGATTTTTTGGAATGTCTACTAGTTTGTTTCTTTTCCTTGTGAGGTTCTATTGTTATATAGGTCTGGTCTTTTTGATGGCAGTTACAACAGAGGCTGGTTTTACCACAAAGAGCATCGAGGGTGGTTCATTAGACTCCCCAACATGGAGCCTCTTGTGAAAACAAACACGTACGAGAGAGGGTCTTATCACTGTTTCGATCCAAACACATTTGAAATTCTGCGCAAGGTTTGCAGTATTTTATTGTTCTTTTGTTTGAACCTTTTCCCCTGTTCAGAATGTCAAGCATTCTTCTTGATTTCTGACTTGCAATTGCGTGAATGATGCTGATGCAGGATAATTTTGTCGTCCATTACGAGATGTTGGAAAAGAGACCAGTTCTACCGCAACACTAACAATTTCTGTTGTATGATGTAAAATGAAAGTCAATTTGAGCATTATTTTCTCTTGAATTTGCCAAAAGTTTTGGCAATTTTCTGATCGATTCTGTTCAAGTTGACAGTGGAGATGTTGTCGCTTGCAACCAAATATAAAAGAAATCATTTCCGTTAAAACAAATTAATGTAGTAGCGGTAAGCGGATATCATTTCTACGAGAAATTTTTAACAGTAAAGGTTAACTAATTCAAACGAAAATAAAGAGGTGGTTTTTGTCACTTCTGGCAATCGCAAATTGAAACAGTAATTAAATCTAAAAATTCAATAGGAAAAATACTTTACTTTCGGGTCACTGATGTTATCATGCTTTTATGGATCTTCAATATAAAATTGCAATTGTTAATAAACATTTATTGGGAAAATTTCTCTTAAGTGTAATGACTAGAAATATGTATCCTATCAATCTTATTAAACAATAACTTAGATACAATCATAGGTAAATTGAATAATAGCATTAAGAATTAAGAACCAATGACAAGTGATAAATATGTATGACATGTAATCAATCAAGCGAATATCTTAGAATTTTCCGACTCTAACATAGAGAGGTTAATCTTAATTGCTACTTATGATTATCGAAATTGAACGTCATATTTCGTTAACCTAGCGGTTAAATCAATTAATCTCTAATAGTGCTCCTAGAAACTAATGAATTTAATTAGAAATAATAGATCTGAAAATATTCAATGTTCATTAACAATAATAAAAAACATCCAAATAATCTCACCAAAATAACATGTAACATGGATCCCTCAACCAAGATAAGAGAATTAGTTAATCATACTTGAATTGAAATCAAAAGAAATAATAATAAAAACAATCTCCATAACTAGTCTTTAATGATAAAGTCGGAAATAACAAATTGAAATCTGCAGAAAAATTAAAAGAACAGAACTAGCGTTGCAGCAGCCTCCCAATTCCAAGCCTACGATGAAATTACTTGTAACTAGAAAGAAATCGATAACATGTGGCAGCCACTCCAACAATCAATGACTACACTACTCAAGACTTTTAGAAATCAATAACCAGAAAAGCAAGAAGAGAAGGTGCGGCAGCTTCTACAGAAAACAGAAAAATACCCTATTCTAAACCTATTATACGATTAAACCTAAGCTAATGCTCCCCTCCTCTTTTACCCTAATACATAAATAGATGCGGCAACCACCCAAAAGCCTCCTATTTGAATTAAATCTCTCCCTTATCTTGATTTGATATTGTCCAGATGAAGTAGTCTTCTAATTTGATGGGAAACGTCTTGTTTAGAGGTTAAGAAGATCTTGGACAGTTGAGTTTTAGTTGGGAACAAAATCTGGAAATCTGCAGGTTTAGAATTCTGTCCTTAGGCGTACCCACGCCTAATCTCTGAATTTCGTCCAGATTGGGGCTTTCAGATTTCTTGCCATCTTTTGCTCCTTTTTGGTCCTTTTTCGTCCTTAGAGTGTTGAAAACCATATGTAAACAATTATAAAGCAATTCCATTAATTTTGGATAATAATTTCAACACATCAATCAAAATTAAGTCCAAAATATATGCAATTTAAATGACTTAACATACAGGTAAATATTCATTGTCTTGATGCCATTAAACAAATCTCTCGTTATGCTAAATTTCTTAAAGAACTCAGCACTTCCAAACGGAAATTAAACTTTAATGAAAAAATGCAACTAGGAGAGAATGTTTCAGCCATATTACAGAAGAAAAGCTGCCACCTAAGTGTCAAGACCCAGGTATGTTCACTATCCCTTATAAAATTGGTGATTTGAGAATTGAAAAAGCTACGTTAGATTTGGGTGCATCAATAAATGTCATGTCTTATGATGTTTATAAGTCTTTAAATGTGGGGTCTCTCAAAGAAACTAATGTCGTGATTCAATTAGCGGATCGTTCAAATGCTTATCTAAAGGGCGTGTTAGAGGATATCTTAGTACAAGTGGGTGAAATGCATTTTCCAGCTGATTTTTATATTTTGCAGATGTGAAGTGATGATATATCTTCTTTAACATCAATTTTATTTGGAAGGACATTCTTGAGAATCACTAAAACAAAAATTGATGTTCATGATGGATTATTGACTTTGGAATCTAATGGTGAATTAATTAAATTCAATATATACAATGCTATAAAATTTCTAGATGATGAACGCCTTGTTGTTTCTGTGGACTTTATTGACACTTGGATGCTGGAAAATTCATCATTAAATGGAAAATATGAGCTTGAAACAATTTTGGGGATGGGAGATGCATTATAGTGGCAAGCAATTAAAGAGTCGTTACTGCCTAACAACGAACTTGAGGTGTTGTTTTGTCATTTGGAGAAAACTAAGCAAGTGATGAAGGAATTGTTGTATGTGGAGTTGTTACGGAACAGCTCCAAGCTTCTACCTTCGTTGATTCAGCCACCTACGTTGGAGTTGAAGAGTTTGCCTAGCCATTTAAAATACATATTTTTAGGTGATTAAGATACGTTACTGTTATAATCTCAAATAAACTCACTTTTTTGTAGGAAAACCAACTGATTCAAGTGTTAAGACAACCCAAAAAAGCCTTTGTATGGAAAATGGCTAATTTAAAAGGTATTAGCCCCACCATTTGTATGCACCGAATATTGATGGAAGATGAAGCCAAGGAGATAAGGCAACCCCATCGTCGTTTGAATCCACCCATGATGGAAGTGGTGAAAAAGGAAATCTAGAAGCTTCTTGATGCTGGAATCATTTATCGTATTTCAGATAGTGAGTGGGTAAATTTGGTTCAGGTAGTTCCAAAGAAAATTGGGGGTAACTGTGATAGAAAATAGTGATGGTGAGTTGATACCCACTCGTATTCAAAATGGGTGGAGAGTTTGCATAGATTATAGGAAGCTAAATTCGGTTACTAGGAAAGATCATTTTCCGCTTTCGTTTATTGATCAAATGCTTGAAAGATTTGCAGGTAAATCTCACTATTGTTGTTTTGATGGTTATTTAGGGCATCACCAGATTTTAGTTGCACCAAAGGATCAAGAGAGAAAAACTAGATTTTACTTGCACTAAAGGATCAAGAGAAAATAACTTTCACATATCCATTTGGCACCTTTGCCTTTACAGAAGAATATCATTTGGGTTGTGTAACGCACCAACGACATTTCAAAGGTGTATGGTAAAGTATTTTCTCTAACCTTGTGGAGAATTGAATGGAAGTTTTTTTTCATAGATGATTTCACAGTTTATGGATAATCTTTTGAAATATGCATTATTAACCTTAAAAAAGTGCTTAAACGTTGCATTAAGACTAATTTAGTCTTAAATTATGAAAAATGTCATTTTATGGTTGATAAAGGGATAATTTTGGGTCATACAGTCTCTTCTAGGGGAATTGAGGTCGATAGACACTATTAGCTCTTTACCTTATTCGTTTTTTTCTTGGTTATGCAACAGTCTATTAGCGATTTATCAAAGATTTTTCGAAGATTGAGCGACTCATGTGTAGACTACTCTAAAAAGATGTGAAATTTGATTTTGATGATCCATGCAAGATTACATTTGATGAACTTAAGGAGAGACTCACTACAACCCCAATTATTCAGCCACCAAAATGGGACATTCCCTTCGAAGTAATGTGCGATGTCTCGAATTATGCAGTTGGAGTAGTTTTTGGTAAAAAGGTGGACAAAGTACCTCATGTCATTTACTATGCTTCTATGACTCTTAACGATGCTCAAAACAATTATTCCACGATGGAGAAAGAACTTTTGGCTGTAGTTTTTGAGTTGGAAAAAATTTGTTCTTACTTATGGGGTACAAAGGTGATCATTTATTCAGGCCATGCAGCTCTGAAATATTTTGTGACTAAGAAAGAAGCAAGGCCAATTTGATTTGGCGGATCTTACTCCTACAAGAATTTGAGTTGGAAATACGTGACAAGAAGGGAACTGAAAATTTGATGACCGATCATCTCAGCAGGATCACTCCAACCAATGCACCTAATGTTCTCCAAGACAAATTTTTGGATGAAAGCCTCTTCACAATTTAACAGGTAATTCCATGGTATCCTGACATAGTAAATTTCTTGGTAACTAAGTTCTTATCTAGTGATTTATTCAAAGCTGAAAAGGATAAAATTAAATGAGAGGCTAAATATTACATATGGGATGAACCTCATCTTTAGAAATTTTATGCTAATCAGATTATTAGAAGGTGTGTTGCAAATGACGAAATACCTTTCATATTAAAATTTTGTCATTCATCTATATTTAGAGGACACTATGAATGCAAAAGAACAGCTCGTAAAGTTCTTAAATGTGGACTATTTTGGCCTAATCTATTTTATGATTCTTATAAGTTTTGCAAGTCATGTGAACGTTGTCAAAGAACAGGTAGATTGAGATCGAGAGATCGAATGCCACTTACTAACATTCTGGTATGTGATATTTTTGATGTTTGTATAATAGACTTTATGGGTCATTTTCCCTCTTCCTTTGGTAAGAATTATATTTTGCTTGTTGCGGATTATGTTTCGAAGTGGGTTAAAGCCAAGGCTACTTTATCTAACTATGCCAAAACTGTTATAGATTTTTTCAAATCTAACTTTTTTGTTAGATTCAGAGTACCTCAAGCTATCATTAGCGATCGAGGGACCCTTTTTTGTAAACTGATTTTTGAAGCTTTAATAAAGAAATGTGGTGTCACATATCGAGTTTCTACAGCATATCACCTGCATTTGGTAAACCTTGTCATTTGCCTATGGAAATAGAACATAGAGCCTACTGAGCTATGAAGCAGTTAAATATGGATTTAGTAGAGGCTAGTAACAATAGGAAGTTGCAATTATAAGAGTTAGAAGAGATCTATAATGAAGCTTATGAAAATGCAAAAATTTATAAGGAAAAAAAATAAAGCTTTTCATGATAAGATAATTTTAAGGAAGCAATTTTCAGTAGGACAAAAAGTTCTTCTTTATCATTCAAAGTTTAAGTTATTTCCAAGAAAATTACAATCTCGTTGGCTCAGACCATTTGTTGTTACTAACATATTTTCTCATAGTATTACAGAAATTCAAAGTTTAAACACTTTCAAGGTGTTTAAGGTCAATGGACATCGTTTGAAACCTTACTATTAGAACTCTCCTGTTGAGAATATGGAAGAGATAGAGTTGGTAGCCCCAATCTATCTTTGATCAGGTAAGTCGGTGAACATGTCCTGCTAACGACTTAAAAGAAGCACATTTGGGGGCAACCCAAAAATTTCATATTCAATGTTATTTTTATTTTTCAATATTTATCAATTTTTTAATTTGTTTGATTTGTTTTGTTTCAGCTATCAATTTTATTCCATTGCCTTTAATATTTAAATTTGTTAATATTTTCAATTCTAATTAAAAAAATTGATTTCTCGCCACCCACTGTTATTATACCACCCATCCCATTTTTACCTCCCCACTTTCATTTATTTTTTGCTCTTACCTTCACTCACTCACAATTTCACACACCCACTACCGAATTAGTAAACATCCATATCTTTCCAACAAAAAACCCAACCTTTTACCCTTCTTCTCACCATAATCCTCCTATTTTCTAGATAAAATTTTTGTTGATTTTGTGTTTGCATTTTCGTGTTTCAAGATTGCAAAAGCATAACGATTGGAACCATATTACTAAAGAAAAGTGATTCACGTAGGTTAACTTCACCAATCACGTCGTTTGTACATTCCCAACCTCCATCGAACGCCACGACTGCAACACTAAATCCATCAATCCTTCCACTGTTTGAACCAACACCATGCCCTTCAACAAGGGATTGCATTCGGAAAGGTAAGCAAGTCGAGAACCATAGCCAATGGAGTTCAAGTGAAGCTTTCACTTGATTAAGGCGTAATCACGGGCTAATCAATCTCACATTCTGCCCAAATAGGAAAGAGCGAAATGTTGCATAAGACTTAATCACATACTAGTGAATGTCTCAAATCCATCCTCAAATTTATATGCCTTATCATAAACTAGTAGGCAATCGAGTTGTAAAAGGGAGGAAAAAGTTCATTTAGGGGCTACTAATGGTTGCCACAAAAATGAATAAGATTGTTTGAAAATATTTCAATTTAAGAATACTTTTATTAAAAAAAACTATACTCAAAGATAATTTGATGTAAAACTAGGAATTGAAGATTTCATTTTAAAAAAATTGATTTCATTTACAATGGTAGTGGATATATGTTACAGAACCAAACTCACTTTGAGAAGTTTTTTGTACCTTAAATTTGGGGAGAATGAATACGTTTAGACATCTTAGTACAATCTCTACAAATAATAGCTCTGATCAACTCAAGAATTGCATGGAGTAATGGAGGTCAAGAAAGATCCCAGCTCTAATAAATTGATCAATTTACTAGTTTTTGGTTGGATCCTATGTAATGTAACGTGAGCCAAAACCTTTTTGGTCTAACCCTTAGCTTGAAATTGAAATTCTCAAAAGACTTCTTTTCCAAGATTAGAATCATCCAATGCAAAGGGTTTTAGTGTTGCTGATACATACTCTTTTGAACATGAAATAAATATTTGGAAAAATAATTACATGAAAACCTTCAAAAATTGGGAGTTACTTGATAATTTACCTATTTTCCATGTACTACTGAAAATATTAACTCTCAACTTAAAGGAATGATCTTTCACAAGAAATTAACAAAAAGATGGTCTACAATAGTTCAAATTTTTCTTTGACACATTTGATTAACTGAAAATGCTATGATCTCCAATAGCAATGATCAAAATATACAACAGGTGATTAATAGCAATTTTGCTGTTTTAAGTTGAGGAAAAAAGAAAAAGACATAAGGATCTATTTTGTTTATAAAACTGAATAATAAGAATATTGAATAAACTTTAATGATTGTAAACTTAGCACTTTCCATTACGAAGGGTTTGGACGAAATTAATTTATAATCGTTGCACTTACCTCCTGTTAAGTTTGGCTCCTTTGTTGTGCCATATTGGTTGGGGACAACAAATGGGCAAGGACTTTTACTTATATAAGGAGGTTGCTACCTCCTTAGTTTATGCACCAAACAAGATCAAAGATTTGTAGTACAAAATTGACTATAGTTAAATTCCTCTTTTGAGGTGAGATTTGGAGAGTTTGTCTTGGGTATTTCTTTGTGGGTGTGTTGGTGTATTAGGGGATTGGGTGAGAGGAAAAATTGTGTGATTGTAAGAATTTTTCACATAGTAAATTTTCTTCTCGGTGCTCATGATTATTCTCCGGTTTGGGAGTTTCTATGTAAATTCTCTTGTGTTATTAGTTTCTGATATTTTTGTCTATTAAATATCCTTGGGTGTGGGTTCGGGAGGTATAAATTCCCAGCAAGTTATATCAGAGCCAAGGTGTATTTTTCTTGAAAATTTTGAGTATGCTCTGTGGTCGCAGTTTTGACTGATCTTCTACATCAGAAAAGAGTTTTTTTAGAAAGATTTATTTGGTGCTGTAGAGCTTTGGAGTGGTAGTATGGTAGTACATGTTTAGGAAAGTTCTGGCTAAGGAAAGACTTGATATTTAAGCGTGTCCGTTGTGACTCACCTCTCTTTCCTGGGAACTTACCTGGTGTATTATTCATTGCTACGGTAAAATTCATCAAGGCAGAAGAGCACAAGAAAAATGTCAGGAAATAGGGCTTCGAATCCTCTTAGGCTTGAGGTGGAGAAATTTGACGGGAGAATCAATTTTGGCTTGTGGTAAGTGCAAGTCAGGGATATTTTGATTCAGTCGGGGTTACACAAGGCATTGAAAGGCAAACAAATCCCTGATATCAGTATAAACAAATCTAGTATGAGCGATGAAGATTGAGAGGATCTGAATTTGAGAGCAGCAAGTGAGATATGATTGTGTTTAGCTAAGAATGTTCTTGCGAATGTGCATGGAATATCTACAGCAAAGGAGCTCTGAGAAAAACTCGAGGAGTTGTATCAAACAAAGGGCGTCTCAAATCGGGTGTACCTAAAGGAGCAGTTTCATACACTGCAGATGAG
>JAOTAZ010000219.1:8813643-8835711 GCA_025629785.1 Erythroxylum oxycarpum
AATAAAATAACTGATTAGAAAAACTTCGAAAAAAAAGGGGAATGAGAGACAAGAGAGAGGAGGCAAACTTTAAAATTTTCTAAAAATTTTGCATAAAACATCCCCATATTATTTAAAATTTTCAGCATCGGCCGATATTTTGAATACTAGCTGATACTATCCGAAACAGGCTGGTACGAATCAGTATTTAAACCCGATACGACCCACCCTTTACTTTGTACCGGTTTTGATCCGGTACGTATTGATATTTATAATATTGTCTTCAACTATTCTTATTGTTCTCCCGTTAGTAGGATTTTGAATATTTTTGCTCAAAAGTTTCAATCGACAATATTCAGGTTTATATTTTTCCTTATTTAACAATTTCAATGTTTATTCAATTTGTAGGGATATAATTGGAAACATAAGATAAAAATTAAGTTACATTCTATAAAATACTGTTGCATACCAAACACTATAATAAGAATCCACCCAATTTTTCTATTAGAATTCTTATAAGTACCCAAACATGTGAATATCTTTACTTTCTATATATTTATTTTTCGAAGAATCGTATTCTAAATTTACTTTACTTTCCCGCTATCCAAACGGGGCCTATAAGTAATTTGTGCAAAATTGATAATGAAATCTAATTTGTAACAAAAAAATCATCAGCAAAATTGAGATAAGTAAGTTGCAATACCTCACATTTGTGATAATAAGAGAAATATGGATTCTTTAAAGTCTAGGATCTGATGATCTTTTTAGAATTTCCATAGAGATAGCAAACAAGTACAATAATAAAGGATCACACTATCTTATCCCATTAGCACCTTTGAAGGGCTTAAAAGGGGAGCCATTTAGAACCTCATTGTAAGAAGGTGTTGAAATGCACTCTTTTATCCAAGAGATGAATTTATGAGGGATACCAAACCATCCCAAAATACTGGTGATAAAGCTCCAATCTAAGCTGTTAAGAGTCCTAGAAAATTTTATTTTAATAGCACAGCCCTTGATTGATTTATTGGAATTATAATCCTTTATTAGCTCCTTGACCAATAGGATGTTATCAGATATTGTTCTTCCATATATGAATGCCTTGTGATTGATGAACCATTGCCTCAAGGGGATCTTTAAGTCTATTAGCTAGAAGTTTAGCAATCACCTTATAAGTTGTGTTGCAATTTGATACAAGTATGAAATCATTTAGAGAAATGACATTCGAAACTTTGGGAGTCAATCAAATAAGTGTGGCATTCATCTTCCATAACATCCTACTAGAATGTAGGAATTCCTGCACCACCTCAATAAGCAAACTACTAGTTATATTCCATATGTATTCAAAGAACAAGCATTATATCCATTATGACGAGGTGCTTTCCTCGGGTTCAAAGAAAGAAGAATATCCTTGATCTCTTATCTTATAGCTGGCAATTGCTAGATTCCAAATTAAGGAAAGCTGGAGGTGAACCTATCAATTTAACCAGATCCTATAGGAAAGTCTTTCCAGGCCTGTTGGAAGCTAATAAATCCATAAAGTACCAACTAACCATCCTTTCTGCCAAAGAAATGTCAGAAACTAGCTGGTCATTTCAGTCTAATAGACTTCAGATTTTATTGGAATTTCTTCTCGCCAAGATGTAGATATGAAAAATCCTTGAGTTAGAGTCCCCTTCCTTCAACCATAGTTTTCTTTCCTTTTACGATAGCATTGGGTTATGATCTGCAGGGGCCTTGATATGCTCCTACAATGTCCTATTTTTTTTCAAATTGCAAATTTAGGATGTTAGGATCAATGTAAGAAGCTCTCTGAACTTCCCTTTCATTCCTCCTTAGCTATTAGTAAACTTTTTTCAATTGACGAGGCTACTGTTTTGAGAAACATCTTGAGCCTTTTATTTTAAAGCTTGTAAGTTTCCTCATTATCTGAAATGACTTGAATCCTTGGACATCACCGATTCATACTTCATTAAACAAGTCCATGAAACCAACCTATTCAGGCAGAAATAAAAGGTGCATTAATCTTCCTATTGATGAATATATCTCTAATCTACATGTAGGAGTGATATGAGCATAATGGTAATCCAAATAGTACAGGAGAATTTGGAAAAGATCTCATTCATCTTTGATTGGATTACACCCTATCAAGCTTCTTCCTGATTAATGCATCGCCCTTCTACTTATTACTCTAAGTGAATATATCACCTGAGTATCTAAAATAAGTAGCATCTATCTTTTTCGTTACCCTTTCTTGCGCATTGACTAGTTTGGAAAAGTTGACTCTGTCCCCTTGAGTTTTAGATGGAGATAATATACAGTTGAAGTCCCCAGTAATAATTCATGGATTCATCATCACGTTATTGATATTACGCAGATCTTTCCATAGTTTAGCCCTTTAAAACTATTAAAAGCATAGATAATTGTCACCTTAAAAACTAGTTAATAATCTTCAAGTTTACTTAAGAGATTGACATATTGGTTAGAGGAATTCTATTAGATTCCTTAACCTTCTCCTTATTAAAAGCATACATAATTCTTCCATGGAGATGATGAATGTCGTTAGAGCTATATTTCCAGGTTTTCTAAGAAAACTTATTGAACTTTGGAGCTTAAAAGCCTTGATTTTGGTTTCTAGCAATCCTATTAAGATGCGTTGTTTCTCCAAAATAATATCCTTCCTTTTATGGCGCTCATTCCTGCCCCTAATATTCCAAAAAATAATTAAGATTATGTGTAACTTTACTAGCCCCCTTAGGGCTTTCTTCTTTTCCTTCCTGATCTTATAGTAGATGCAGGAGTAAACTTTTTATTTATTGCTTGCATTTCATCAATAACTCCTTGATTGAAATCCTCATCCTCCTAATCATTCTCTAAGGGGTTGGCACTAGTTTTCTGTTATTTTAGAGGCTCAGCACTAGTTTTCCCTAGATCACCAACTGTAGCAATGTCTAAATTATCATAATGATCCCCCCTTTTAGCTAAACAAGAATTTTGTGAATCAAGTAGAGATACAGTCAAGTTAGGTTCTGGAATAAAATCGACTGGTTCTTCCTCTAACTCTATTAACTCGTTGGGATCTCCCCTTGAGAAAAATCTCCTTGTTGGTTACCAAACTTGCTTCCTGAATTGAGATTTCCAATTGTATGATATTCGAATCTCAGTCTTCACAAGTTCGTTAGTAGGACTGAGTTTCATGATAGGCAAGACCTCACGGAGGGCCTTCTTAGGATTTATTTCCATATATATCCAAGCATAACACACCTTTTTAAGCTTGGCAGTAGCTGAGTCGAAAGCTACAGGTTTTCCTACTGAAATAGCCAAAAAAACTTAAGCCTTTTATAAACCAATACCCTAAAGGAATGTTGTGAAAATTGATCAATAAAGAAATGGATTCAATGTTGTTTTTGTCGAAAACTAGACCTAGTGCCCATCTCTGAATGAACACGGGTGGTCCAAATATATGCCAAGGACCTAATTCCAAAATCTTACTTATACTTTCATCATCTGCAAACTTGAATAGAAATGTATGCTTCTCGGTATGTAGGATTCTATCTAACCCCTTATTTACTCATTTATTTTGAGCCCAAATTTATATAAAGAGAAAAGCTAGTCTTTTTCTTAAGAAAAAACTATCTAATGTACTATATAAAGTTTTGTTCCTTCTGGGAAAATCTCGAGGGGAAGGGAAACTAAACCATCCAACAGGGCAGAAGAGAAATGTTTAACCTTAGCTATAGGAGTTTTAAAAGAGACAACCTTGCTCCAAGATTTCCCATTGACAATCAAATTTTCTACATTCCACTTAGATCAATCCTTGACAATATTCACATCAAGAGATTCTTGAATAGTAGTAAAATGGTTCTGTATTACCTCCAAGGGAGTGGAGATCCCTTTGGGGATTTCCATGAAAACTGATCTTGATGTAAAAAGTTACCAAAAGGTGAGTGAAGCGTGCCAAAAATCCTATACGAGAGGAAAGTTATTATTCCTTTACTATTCACCGAAGAGAGCTTCATCCGAGATTCCTAAATTCCTAATCGATGCAGTAGCTACACCCTAGCCATTAGGTAAATCGATTTTATGACTTCTTATTAATTAAATCATGTTTTTTGTTATGAATAATTTACAATATTAGTTAATAACCATGGTAATTAATCAAATTTATAACTTTTATTGATTAAATTGTATATTTCTTATGTTTACGAATGTTTCCCACAAAATATATGATTGTAGCTCTTTTGTTTTTCATTTTTTGTATTTTTTGAATTTCAAGACATCAACCTACTAGTATATCAGACTCAAGGAACTGAGGGTTGTAGCTCTTGGTAACTTTTAGGATGGACTCAATTAGCTAATCCCATAGTCTAACTGAACATTGATCAGCTGAAAAAATTATGTATGAGTGATTGAAGGTTGATTAGATAGCTTTTTGGACTAATCGAACAATAGACCATATAGGGGAACTTTCATGTTTTTGTCACATAATTTTTATAATTTTGATTAACTCAATGATTTTAGTCCCCTTTTAAATTATTTTATCTCTTAGTTTGACATTATTACATACCTAAAATAGGTAATTAGACATGATTCTAGTGAGATTATATAATAATCAAAAAGTGTTATAAAATTGATTTATGAATTGTTTTATGACCAAAGAAGATAAGATATATTTTTTATTTATGAATTGTTATCTGATAAAAAAGACAATGGTTCAAAGAATCAATTCTTGATCTATTGAAACTCTTGCGTATGTTATTTATTCTATCTAAAGGAGAATTTATGGTGTGGATTTTGAACTGTTTAGTCACTTACAAAGGTTCCTTGTTTGTTAATCTGAAGAGTTAAATAGCTATTAATAGTAAAAATATGCAATTACAAATAATTTCAAGGCTTATAAGAGTAATATAGAGTTAGCCCTAGGTTTGGTAGATTTGGATATGGATCTTATGGAGGACGAGCCTGCACTTATGACACAAGAAAACATGACGGAGCTAAGTTTCAATTATAAAGTAAGAAATATCAAATAGGTTAAGCATTATGGTGATGAAGAAGTTAATGTCATCATCTTGTAAGGGTGGTTTACTAGTTGAAAGCAATGCTAAAAGATTCGTTAAATACCTTGAAGGAAAGATTCACGTAATATGAAAATGCTAAAGTAAGTCAACTTATTCATATGTAGGCTTTTTTAGGTATAATTAGGGATGACAGTAGGTTTTCAACCTGATTAATATCCGCACTACCTGACCCAATGAATTTGAATATGGGTAGTAAATCGTAAAAACTGGTTGATATGGATATGGGTATGGGTTGAGTCATAAAAAATAGACATAGATATGGGTAGAGTAAAACCCGAACCATGGATACTCATATCCTACCCGTTTTTTATTAACTCTATTTTTCTATTTTTCTTGAATATTTATGGTTAAATATAATAAAATATTAAAGTTTTATAAGAAGAAACTACTTTAAAATCTTCACTCTACTCCTCAGTACTTACATTTTTCATCATATTTTATTTTCTTATAGGATGATAATAATGCAAATGATATGGAGATGGAGTTTTTAATATTGTGGAGTTCACGCAAAGACAATTTGAAGCTTTAGTTATTTCAATCTTTGTTCTAGTTCTAAATTGTAAAAAATATATGTTGTCTTTGTACTAGACATTATGATTTTTATAATTCCAATTTTATAATTTTTTAATACATACAAATAAAAATCTTAACTTATTATTATTAAAGTAATTTTGATTTGGATCGTTTGCAAAAATCTACTTTTTATTTTTTTATTTAGAAGTTATATTTTTATGTTCTATATAAACCGATGGATATCCAAAAATTCAAACAACCCAATGGATTTAGATATAGGTAGTAAATCGTAAAAACCGATGGATATGGATATGAGTATGGGTTGAGTCATAAAAAATAGATATGAATATGGGTAGAGTAAAACCCGAACTGAACCATACCCATTGCCATCCCTAAGTATAATAGAGTGTCTCGCATTAGAGTATAAATCGTGAAGATATAAGACATAATCTTCTCAGTGGGCTTTAGGTACAGATAATAGATTCTTTCTTAATTCATCAGGCATTAAATTATTTACCATTTGCCTTTAGTTCCTTAAAGATGATTTATAATGTTGGGAGGGATATACGGATAGTGAATTATTTATTCTCAATTTTTTTAAAGAAGATGAAAAGATAAAGCTCGAGAAGGGTGATATTATAAATTTAATTTTTAAACACTCTGAACCCCAAAAAATGTTGAGAATTAAAATAAAAGATGAAAAAAGAATAATATCTTTAAGGAGATTTAAAACAATGATATTACGTCATTTGATATGGTTAAGAATAAGGATGTTAAGTGCTAGCAATATGATAAATTAGGACACTTAAGGAAGGAATTTTTTAAATAGAACTATTCTTTGAAGAAAATAGAAAATCAATAAGGTAACCTTAATATTTTTGTTAAAGATTCATCTTTAATAAATATAGCTAAAAATAGGTAATGGTTGGATAGTAGTTCCCCAATTCATATTTCTAATATTACATGTATTAAGGAGCAAAAGAAAGCCAAGTAAAAGGGAGGTAAACATGTTTATAGGTAATGGAATGATAGTAGAAATATAATCTATCAGAAATTTGGAGATGCAATTTAGATTAGGTGCTAGTATATTGTTGAAAGAAATGATGTATTATCATTAATGAGATGAGGTTTAATTTTAGTTTTTACACTTAGTGATGTTGATATTCATTTGTTTTCAACATTGTCCCTCAGTTCCTATGTAATCGATGAATCTTTTTCATAATAGTCTTTATTGTTTGGAATTGAAGAATATTGATAAATGTGTTATAAATGTTGAAAAATAAGATATTAAAAGGATTTTAACTAAGGAGACATCATTCCTTTTATCGTATAAATGTCTTAGCTAAATTTTCAAGAAAACGATAGAGAGATTGTTCAAGAATGAGTTCCTTACTAATTTAAACTATGATGACCTTGTTAATGCCTATGTTGTTTATATTATAGATAAACTCACTAAAAGTGAGGAAAAAAGTGCCACTAACAAGGTCTTTGACCTTGTTATTTTCATAAATATTAGTTGATCTTTGAACCTTATCATTGATAAAAAGAAGTTATTTTCTACCTTTATTAATGATATACTCCCGATATGATTACTTATATCTTATCATTAATCACTACAAGAAAAATGTCGTTTAGCAATAGATATTACCGACAGAAAACCTAAACATTCCTTCAGTAAGGCAGTTTAGCGACAGAATTTACGGAAGGACTAATGGGTTATGAAAAGGGTCATAAGTAATAATTTTTGACAAATTATAGAATGTCCATCGGTAAATTTACTGACAGAAAATTTATGTAACCGTTGCTGAATATAGCGACGGTTGTTTAAGCGATCAACCATCGATAAATTTTCGACGCTCAAAATTTGTCCATCATCAATTTTATAGATGGCATTGGTTATTCCGTTGGTAATTTTACTACAACATTAATGACAGTTATGTTTGGTCTGTCGGTGAGTATACAGATAGTTATTATACGGCAAATCCTATCCATAAAGTTGGCGAATTGGTTATTCTGTCTATTACATACTATTAATATTATCGATGGTTTGTTATTTTCCGTCAATAAATAGAATCAATTTTAACGATGCACATTTGTTTTTCAATCGGTAAATTAACATAAAAAATTTAAATCCCGTCATTAAATTTTATTTGATGATCTTATCGTTAATGCATAATTTAAACAGTTATGAATTATCTGTGTATCATATTTTGATTTATTTTTACATTTAATTTGTGTAAACAAAAAGTTGATTGATTATATAAAGTTAAAATTATCTTAATTGATAATAAAAACAATATATTATATATAATAAGTATTTGTAATTCAAATAAAATGACTACAAATACACTATTCATTTGGTGACCTCGAATGCTCTAATTGCTGCGATGAGGTGCTATCCCTCCCCTTCAACTCATACATCACATTATAGAGCTGAGCTATCTACTCCATCGACTATTGCAACTAAGTTGCCAATGTCTGCACTGTGCTCTGAAGCTCATGGACTTCATTGGTTGTCGACCGCCTACTAGATGTTGCCATACTGAACGTGGAGGATTGTGAATAACATGTATTTGCAAATAAACCTAAGTTGAATATCTTTCCACGACGGTCCCTACAACCTACTGCCATGAAGATAAGTTTGAGTCTCATAAATATCTTCAGATTATTGAGTTTGTCTCTGAATGATTTCTTATATTTGGTCTTATTAGAAGGCAATGTTTATGTTAGTATGTGATATAAACATTATGGCTACAACATCTTACAATTTAAATAGAGTCTATATAAGACCGACTTTGGATAAAACCCTTTATGAGATTTGGAATGGGAAGAAGCCAAAAATTAGTTATTTAAAAGTTTTTATATGTAAATGCTACATTTCGAATACCAAAGATAACTTAAAAAGTTTGATTCAAATGTGGATAAAGGAATTTTTGGCGATATCTTAACTAGCAATGTATGCAAGGTATTTAATAGGAGGAGTCTTATCATTAAAGTGCCTTTACATTGTATGTTTGATGAATCTAACCCTATTGTATCTAAAAAAGTTCTTAAAGATGATGATGTGGGTTTATCTAAGGAGTTAGAGCAATTATTCCTTGAAGAAAACAAGAGTGCTCACCAACACACCTCTCATGAACATATTGTTGAACCAAATGAGGGAGATAAGAAAGATGAGGAGCTCCTAAAAGTTTAGAAATTTAAGAAGAATCACCCTCCAAATTAAATTCTAAGTGATGTTCAGCAAGATTAATCGCTAGATATCATCTTATAGACTTATCTCATCTTACTTTAATTTCTCAAACTAAACCTTCTAAAACAAACTTTTAGTGATGGAAGTTGGGATCTTGCTATGAATGAGTTAAACTAATTTGAGATGAGTAAGATGTGGACTTTTGTACCTAGACCTAGAGATCATCAAATCATAGGTACCAAGTGGGTCCTTAAATACAAATTAGATGAATGATGTACCATTATGAGAAATAAAACCATATTGGTGGCAAAAGGGTACAATCAAGAGGAGGGCATAGACTTTGAGGAAAAATTTGTTCCGGTGGCTAAGTTAGAAGTCATTAGGCTCTTACTTTTATTTGCTTCCTATATGAAGTCCAAATTATTTAAGATATATGTTAAAAGTGTTTTTATAATGTTTTTATTCAAGAAGAAGTTTATGCATTTAACTATGTTTACAAACTTTCAAAGGCTCTATATGAGTTGAAACAAGCTCCTAGTGTTGGACCCCAAATTTAATTTACTTATTAGAATTTATTACATTAATTTAGCAAGCATGAATAGAAATTAGAATTATTAAATAGAAATGTTAGAATTAAGTTAGTGTGTAATAGACATAAGAGACTAATGGAACATGTAGACATTATATTAAATATGGAAGGGTAAACTTGGGAGAATAAAAAAATGGTTTTGAATAAATGAGATGAGAAGAATGCGCGAAATGCATTGGAGAAGCTAGGAAAGAAAGGAGAAAACATAGAAAGAGGAAAGGAGAAGAGAAGAATGAGTGAAATGTGTTGGAGAAGCTAGGAAAGAAAAAAAAACGTAGAAAGAGAAAAGGAGAAAGAAGAAGAAGTAAAAGGATTCAACTACGTTTTAGGTAATCTTCGTCATCTTTTCTTCTTACTTCGATAAAAAAGGAACTAGAGAAAATGAGTTTCTTACCTTGAAATAAAGGGAGAAAAAGGAGGACCAAGAAACCCATTTTGATTTTCATGGTTTTCAACTAGATCTTAGTTATTTTAACCTAGATAAGCCATAGGTAGACTAAGTCTAAGCTCAATTTTATTTTTGATTATTAAAGCTTTATGGATTTCCTATTTGTGTATTGGTTTGAATGAAAATTTGTTTGTTTGAAGGAAACCCAAAAAAATCCAATGCAAGAGCAAGAGGAAAGGGAAACATGAGTTTGGATTTACATGCAATTAGGTGGGTAATATATGTATAATTATTGTGGATGATGGGTTGACTTCTTACTTGTGTGTGTATGCTTAATTGCTTTACTTGAATTGTTGTTATTGTTGGAAAATGCTCTATGATTTATTATCATGTTATACCTTGAAAGATGCTACGAAATTGTTTTGTATTAATGAAAAAGGAAAAAAAAACACAAGAACAAGAGAGTATGGACATGTGATGAAATGAATTGAGCATAAAAATTTGCTCGTTTTTGTGTAAAAGAGATTCCATTTTGTTCGTCACATGCATGTTGACTTAAAGCATTCTCCCACTACTCGCTTGTGGCACATGAGCTCTTAAGAAATGGACTTATTTAGTTTATGGTGTAAACTTCACTTTATCCATGTCAATCCATGGGACTCTCAAGCCATTATGTTTGTGCATTTCATTTTGATTTTATTGAGCATGATACACAATTGAGTGTTATGTTTTGATGGTTAAGTATACATGATATGCTTTATGTGATAACATCCTTAACTATGAGTCTTTGAGCAAGAACTGGAGCTAATTTAATTGCTAGATTAAATTGATATGTGTGTGTGTGTGTGTGTATGTGTGTGTGTGTGTGTGTGTGCTTGACTGTGTGGCTCGTTATCAATGCCTATAAATGTATTAACCACTGAGCTTTGCAGCTCAACCCATTATTTTTTTCACTCTTCAAGTGCAGAACAAGAAGATAATTGATCTTTGCAAAGCTTTGGAAAACTCTATGATAGCTACTTTTGGTAACTAAATTAGTTCGATTATATCTTTGGGTAGCTTTATAAGTATATCAAACATGAGCATTCATTTATATTTTGTATTATGTAATTGATGTGGCTTTTGATATGTAATTAAAGATATGTACAAACTACGCTATGATTAAGTAATGAGATTAAAAGTTGAAGAAGTTCCCTTTGTATATGTTCAGAACTATCTTCTTTGTTAAGTTGTAAATTATTGTTAGAGATGGGATAATATGTTGTTAGATGGCCCTAGATAGGCTTAAAATAAATTGTTATGCTAAGATTCATGTATGTACATTTAGTGTTTGGTTGGATCCGATTTTCTTTTCGAAAATTGTAAAAGCTCGTAATAGGTAAAAGACGAAAAAGTAGGAACTCAGCTGCAGTACTAATTTGGACAGAAGTAGTGACTCTAACTTCCTTGAATAAAATGTGTTGTTGTAGGCAGAATCAGACAAATTTGTCTTC
This sequence comes from Erythroxylum oxycarpum, assembly GCA_025629785.1. Taxonomy (NCBI): domain Eukaryota; kingdom Viridiplantae; phylum Streptophyta; class Magnoliopsida; order Malpighiales; family Erythroxylaceae; genus Erythroxylum; species Erythroxylum oxycarpum. The sequence goes on from JAOTAZ010000219.1 coordinate 8,824,874, forward strand.
ATGAAAGTAGTAGCATATCCTTTTAGCTTTCCAATGGTATAAAGTTTGTCATTTTTGCACTTCGTATGAGAGAGATATGATCTTTGCAAGATAAATTCATTAGTGCTGGCAGAGGCTGCAACACTATGCTTGATAGAAATTGTGTCCTGACTTCAATGATTAAACTGTATTGATGTAGGTAGAATCAGACAAACTTGTCTTCATGAAATTTGTAGCATATCCTATTAGTTTTCCAATGGAATAAAGTTTGTAATTTATGGACATCAGAATTGAGAGATATGATTTTTATAAGTTTGAGTATCACGTGAGGAGTGCACGAGGGTGACAGATGGAACTCACGAAATTAGGTAAAACACGGCTTTTTAAGTTTCTTATTACAATTTGGAGCTTCCAGCCTTCTTCTCGCATGATCTTTGCCTGATTCTCTTGTAATGTAGCTTCGAAATAAGTACTAAGACATGGGCCCAACATTTTTTGTATCAGAGCCTATGGTTTTTTAAGGATTCCTAGGCTTAGAATACGTAGTGATATAAATTATTATAATGTGTGATTAATTGTTGAATTGTTGAATTGATTGATTTCATTGAGTGACATGCATATCATGCATACATGTAGGAAATAAGCTTTAAATGAAATGTAAGCTAAATGTTAATATTTAAATTGAAGGAGTAGGATGCCACCTCATAGAAGAACATGAGGAGTTTTGCAAGGATCTATTGCACCTGACTCTCCACTAAGATAGGAGGACAGTGATGAGTATAGAGCCCCAGGAAATGTTGATGCTTCAATAGGGCATAGTAGTGAGCCCTTTCGATCACAAACTCATGAGCCACCTCTTCTGTAAGAGCAAGTGCCTACTCCCTTAGATCTTAGATTGTTCCAGGCCTTTGTTCAAGCTTTTGTCTAGGATATGGGCCAGATGCCACAAACTTCTACCTCAGCACCAGCTAAGAAAGGAAAGCAATTTAATAAGCTTAGGAAGTATGGGACAGTGGATTTTTATGGAACAATTGATCTAGAAGATTCTAAAACATGGTTGAGGAAGATAGAATGGATATTGGAACAAATGCACTATGAGGATAATGAAAAGGTTGAATATGTTGTAAGCTTGCTAAAGGGAGATGCCCTGCATTGGTGGGAAATTGTACCAAGGAGTTAGATAAAACCACCAGTGTTCACATGGAAGGACTTTCTCGCTTCTTATAGGAAGAAATATTTGTTTGAGGTATATATCTAGTAGAAGCAAATGGAGTTTTTGAGTCTCACCCAGAGGGAGATGAAAGTGAGCAAATATGGGCATAAATTTATGCAATTGTCCCGATATGCAGTTGAGATGATGATGAGCCAGGCGGCTAAGTTTTGTAACTTTAAAATAGGATTGCATTTAGCCATCAGAGAAAAAGTGGTTACACAAAATTTCCGTGAATTTCAACAACTGGTAGAAGTTACGTTAAGGGTTGAGAATATAGAGAATATAAAGAGCGCAATAAATAGAAAGAGAAATGGAAGAGAAAAATTCAGGAGGGTAGGTAATGCTCCTATGCCAGATAGGAGTGCCAAGACTTTCCCCATACAATTTGAGCATAGGAGCAATGGTACAAGCAGGTCCAAACAGATAAGAACTATCTCTCATCAAGTCTCAGCAGCTGGAGGGAGTAGAAAGGGAGAGGGGGATGGGCCATCCATTCCCAAATACGACCATTGCGGCAAATTCTATAAGGGGGAGTGCTATAGATTGAGTGGAGCTTATTTTAAATATGGGGGAACAGGGCACAAGAATAGAGAGTGCCCGCAGTATGCAAGATGGAAGGCAGCTAAGATGCAAGCACCAAAAAGGGATGACACTATGGGAGTCAAGACTGCAACTGAAGTGGGAAGTTCTACTACAACCAAGAAAGTGAATCCTCTAGGAAGACTGAAGGGGCAAGCACCAACTGGGGTGTTTGCAATGATGAGGGAGGACACAGAAGCAGCTCCAGAGATTGCGACTGGTATGGTTAAATTGTTTAATGATAATATTATTATTTTAATGGATCCACAGTCTACCTATTCATTTTTTTCGTCAATTAGAATCGTTCATGGTAGAATTTTGAGCCCATTAGATAGTCCTTTGATGGTTAGTACCCCAATTGGCCAGTATATCATTATTAGTCAAGTTTATAAAGATTATGAAATATACATTGGTTGAGGAAAATTAGTTTTGGATTTGATGCCATTAAAGATGGGGGGATTAGATGTAATTTTGGGCATTGATACGTTAGAAAAATATAATTCTAATCCAAATTGCAAACAGAAGACATTAGAGTTTGAATTGGATAAAGGTGGAAAGGTGGTGTTTGTGGGAGACAGGAAAGCAAGCCCACCTAAAATTATTTCAGCTCTAGGAGCAGAGAATATGATGAGGAAAGGATGTGAAGCATTATTGGCATATATGGTAGACAAGAAGGTATATGGAGGAAAGTTAGAAGATATTCCTGTGATCATGGAATTTCCAGATGTCTTTTCAAAGGAATTACAAGGACTAACACCACCTAGAGAAAATGAGTTTCCCATCGAGCTTCTTCTAGGCACTGCACTAATATCAATTCCACTGTATAGAATGGCTCCGGTATAATTGAAGGAGCTTAAATAAGAGTTAGAAGAGCTATTGGAGAAAGGTTATATTAGGCCTAGCTCTTCACCTTGGGGAGCTCCAGCTCCTTTTGTGAAGAAGAAAGATGGATCCTTGAGAATGTGTGTGGGCTACAAGAAACTCAATCATATCACCATCAAGAATAGATATCCTATCCCACACATAAATGATTTGTTTGATCAATTGCAAGGGGAAAAAGTCTCCCTCAAGATAGACTTGCTTGGGGAAGACTTTAGATTTGGTTACCACCAATTGAGAATAAAGGAGTCTAACGTGTCAAAGACTATTTTTAGAACACGATATAGGCATTTTGAGTTCTTAATTATGCCCTTTGGATTAACGAATGCCCCTACAGCCTTCATGGACTTAATGAATAGAGTCTTCAAGCCTTTCTTAGACCAATTTATCATAGTTTTTATTGATGATATGTTGATTTATTCCAACAGTGTTGAACCCCGCTTCCGGAGCCCAATATTTGGAATCATGAAACATGAGTGCATTGCCCTGAAGGGTTATTTCAGTGAAATCATATAGCAATCATCGATTCATCTTCATTCTCTAATACCATAAGTTTTGAGACCCCACCCTCATAAGTCACATGCTCGACGTCCTAAGTAACATCCGAACGCGCATCCCACAAGGGTGGCGTGCCCCCACTAGTCAAACATCAAAAACAAACTCATTTCTCCTATTTCAAAAGAGATTTTGGGAAAATCTCAAACCAGAATTACAATTTGACTTATTTAGAACATTTTTTTCCCATTGTCTTAAGTTTATAAAGAAACCAAAATGATTCAACTTGCTTCATAAATCCAAAAGTTATATTCCAAACATTTTCGAACTGTTATTAAACTGAAATAGTACACTATACTCAACTTTCATCCAAAAATTGATAGTCTTAGGGACTGAATTAAAATTTGATTTCTTCAGATAATTTGTATCTCCATAAATGTAGTTTATTTTGAAAGAAAAATCATCTCATTTAGAGATCTAAAGATCAAGATATCTTTAAAATATCAAAGTATGTTCAGTAAAATATCTCATTCATACTCTTCCAACCGATCCATCGATTTCTTTCCAACAATCTTCTTCAAATCAACACAAAAGGCTACCACTTTTTATGGAGAGATACTAAAATGTGTTAGAAATATATTGGTTTAAGAACCACTTTATTTGGAAGTCGGATGGAGAAGTTATGGCCAAAAGAATCAAACATGATTTTGCCCTCAATCACATTGTACCTATTTTGGGAAAATTGACATAACTTTCACTAGAGATGTCGAATTATGGTTGTCTTTAGATGGTTTTGAAAAGGAATTCGATATCTACAACTTTTGTGAAGACCTTGAAAAGGGATTTTGCCATATAGAGAGTCAAAATCTTGAATTGACAAAAGTATAGATGGATCAAACGAAGTGATTTAGTCTCAAACAAAGGGACTCAGTCTTAGACCAGGGACTCAGTCTCAGACGAAAGGATTTCTACAGCGTCTTCCTCACATCACCAAAAATTCTAAATCACTAACTACACTCTCCAAAGCATCACTACTTATAATGATCATATCTCTCAACTCAAATATCCTAAAATCGTACTTTATACCGTTGGAAAGGTAAAAGAAAGATCTCAATTTTCAAGAAGACAACTTTGTCTAATTCAACCTAGATTAATCTAGATTTTCCCTTGAAGTCACAACATACATTTTTCCCTATGAAAGACTATGATTATGTCCTCAATCATATTATGCCTACTTTGGGGCAATTTGCATAGCTTTCACTAGGGATGTCGAATTAGGGTTGTTCAAAGACTGTTTCAAAGAGATCTTCTAGATCTACAACTTTCGCGAAGACCCTAAAGAGAGATTTTGTGAGATAAAATTCCCTTTAAAGCATCTCCAATGGTTTCTACATCCATTCTAACATCACTTTCACTTATAATCTTCTCAAATTTACCTCTTCTAATTCAATGTCATTTCTTAATCATTCAACTACATCTCATCATTTATAATTCCTATCATTCTTGTCCATAATATCTCACTTATGTACATATATATAACAACATTTCATGTTCAAAAATCATCACCTTAAGCTTATAACCTCTTCAAACATACTTATATCCAACTCAACATCATTATACACAATTCATACTTCATTAATAACAAAAGATAATAGTTTTACAAAGCTTTAATAGCATTCCAAGCCACATTACATCATCGGCATCAAAATCCAAAATACAAAAGATATAAAACCTAATAATTATTGAAATGTGACTAAAGCCTTGTTTTACATGAACTAACTTCAAATACAAAATATGCATAATTGGAGTGATGCCTTAATTTTGGTCACTCAATCTCATTCTCTTCACCTGAAGATGGGACAAAAAAGGGGTGAGCTTGAAAGCTCGAGGGTAACAGTTTATAACAGAAAAATAAGCAAAACCTTTGAAAACATTCACTTGTCATAGAAAATTCTCATTGAGTTCATAAAACACATGTTTCTTAAATTCTCATCAAGTAGTCAAATTCATAAACTACAAAACATGAATGCATGAAACTTGTTCACATATCATAAACATATAAGCACATCAGAATGGTTTAGGTGGATCCAAAACAAAACATACTACACATTTTCACATAAAGGTCTTGCGTAGCTGTGAACAAAACAGACTATCGCAATCCCACTTAATGGTCTTGCATAGTCATGAACTTAAGGGAGACCGTGAAGGAGCTTTATGCCACTAACAGGTAGGCGGGAGAAGCCTTTTGACAAAGTGCACTTGACTTAACTTAGAGGACTACCAAAACCTACATAATCATGCATTTCATATCTTGTAAACTTATTGCCCAAAATGGAATATTTCCGAAAAGTGATTTCATAACCATAGTTTCTTTTCAAAAGTCATATTCACATTCTTTTTATAAATCATCAACACAATATCCACATACCAAACTCATAACACTTTCTCAAACGTACAAAGAGCAATATATGCACATTTATAACACAATTGAAAACATTTAACTTTCTTGATTTAAAGAAAACATTAGTGGCTTATTTACTCTATTATAAACATGTACCCTCCTTGGATTCCTTGCTTAAGGACTTGCTCAAAATGTCTCTCCTCTTGTTCCTCTTGCCTTTCTTAATTTTCCTTCAACAATGGCAAAACCCAATTCAATAGGAATCCAATTGAAATTCTCACAATGCAAAATCACTAAAATTGATTCTAAAATACTTAAACCGATGCATTTTCTATACTCCATGAACTAAAATCTTTCCAAAATACCAAAAGATTCAAAATGATCTTACCTTGATTCTTCACCAAATGAAGAGTTTCTTAGCTCTAATGAAAACTCATCTCTTCCTCTACCTTTTTCTCTTCTTGAACAACTCCAAAATCTCTCTTGAAGGCTAAGAAAAATTGAAACCTAGCTTATTTTCTCTTCTCCACCGAAACTCTTTTCTCCTCTCTTCTATTTTTGTTTTTCTCTCTTCTCTCCCTCAGTTCATGTTTTTCCTCTTCCTTTAAAAGCAAGACAACAAGTCTTCTTCCCATTTTGCCCATAATGATTGAGAAATGTCCATTTTAACCTTCCTTCCATGCCTTATGTCTTTTAAACTTAAGTGTCATGCCAAAAATACCCTTGAACATTCTTATATCCTTAGCACTTTAATTCCATTAACCCATGCAATAAATCCTACTAACTTTGACATAATTAAATAACTCTAATCAAACAAGGATTCATACCCATACAATCAAAACACAATTTCCATGAAATTAAGTTCAAATACCATCACAAATAATGCATTTAATTAACAATTCATGACATAAAGCACAATTCTTACCTACTTAAGCTTCCAAATCTTCAACTCTTCAACTTTTCACCAACTCACTAACTTCCACTCACACACAACGACAATCACCATCTTGAGGGGGTAGAAAGCTTAGGTTTTTAAAGAATCAAAAGAAGAGAAGGCAAGGTAAAGGAAGATAGGAAAGATGAGCAAAAAAATTGCAAAAGGAGCAAGGAAGAAGAGAGCTACAGATATTGATGGGAAAAGTCTCACATAAATCACCTTTAACCCCTTTCAAAGAAGAAGCATCGTAAATGACTAAGGAAAGGTTGATTTTTATTTAACCTAAATACACATGGTGGCATGTTAGGCAAGTGACAAATGTCACTTGCCACATGTCACATGCTGAGGCCCTCTTTTATTTCCTTTACAATAACAATTCAGTTTCTACTCAAATTTTTTTCCACAATTCCAATGGCTCAAATTAATAAATCCTAAAGTCATTTATCTAAATTTTCTACTACCGGTACACAATCAGTCTGTCACTTAGCATTTTTCCTAGTCCAGAAATTACCCCAAAATTTCTAGAAAAATTTCTAAAAATTCACTAAAAATTTCTAAAACCTCAAAGACCCTCTCCAACTGATTTTTTATACACATAATTCACATTTTTCATAACAACCACATTTATTCACAACTATACTGGGAAATGTCATAAATGCATGTATAGTCATTTACATGTGCAAAATTTACTATTCACGTGTATGTGTATGCATAACTATATCAAGACAATTCTAAGCACTCACAAACTATTCCAAATTACTATTTTACCCTTCTCATTGGTGATGGGATGTTACAACACCTAAGGCCAATTTAACACAACATAAAGGGCTGGTATGGTAATAAATATGAAATGAGTCCTGAAGTTTCATATCCAGTCTACAGTAATTGCTTTAGGGTACACACTGGAAAAGTAGATTGAGATCTCCACCTTTTTTCCTTCTAACCTGCATTTGCATTCTAGAGGTATATCTTTGTCAACTTACTCTTTCATTTTTACTCATTTTACAACTAAATGTTACTAAACTTTGTTGCATTACACATGACCGTAATATTTTCATCAATAAATATGTTTGATAGAGGTTTATTAATCAGATGACCAGCTTTATGGTTCCTTTTGCTTCCAATAGATATATGTTGAAAATATTGAAAATACTAGCATGTTTAACTTAACGTTCAGGGTTTCTATGTATAATACAATTGCTTCTGTTGATAGCTTCCGTTGAATTGTTAGAACAGAGAGGCTTTTTACTTGCAATAGTGTTGAATGACAAGTAACAAGAAGAGTTGTTTTGGAATGAAGAAGTGTTGTTGTTGGAGAGGGGCAAATGGAAGTGAGCAAGCATTCATAAGGAACAAAAGCATGCTGTTGGAAGAATTGGCTACCTTTTGTGATGGTAGATCTAACCTTATACGTATCTTCTCAGTAGAAGAACTCAAATAAGCAACAAACAACTACAATGAGCAGACTCGCCATGACTTATACAAAGGGTTTCATCAGGGTCGCCAAATAATGTTCAAGAAATTCAAGATCAGGAAGAGCAAAGCCTTCAGTGAAATTGCATATGCATCAGGAATGAATGTGCATAGGAATGCGTTGAAGTTGCTTAGATGCTGCCTAGAAACTATCCCATTCTGGTTTATGAGTCTGTTAAAGACAAATCTCTTGCAACTCGTATTCATGACAGAGATAACGCTCAATTTCAACCTATGCCATAGAAAACGTTGTTATTTTTCATCTCTATGGAAAGAGAGGGATAAACATTGCATGCCAAGATACTTCTTTTTATACTCATATTATTAGTATTTGGGATTTTTCTTTCTCTTCTTTGCTGATTTTTTTTTTTTTTTGCAGTTTTGGACTACATACAAAAATCTCTTGGAATATTGGGGACTTAGTCTACACTTGATAGAGAATCACAGTCCTTTACTGCCAAATCTGAACTACTTTATTGAGGGAAAACAATTGTCGCATAAGCAAAACAATTATAATTCAATACCAAGACTTGCACTGCCTAGGATGTTATGCATTATGAAAAATGATAACCCGGCCCCCTGACTTGCCACACAGTTATCACTAGAGTTTACTATTGTTGTATGTTCTTCATACTCCAGCCTAGCCTTAGAAATCTCATTTTAGTTGAATAGTTGCTAATGGAGTCAAGATGTTGGTCTAATTCATCTAACATTGCTCCAAATATTGTAAGGTGAAGTGAACCACTCCACTATTTAGACACTCCACATTGTCTACGCTAGAATTGTCCATAGTTGTCTGTTCTTACACTACTTCGGCAATCTCATTTTGTTGAGTAACCACTACAACCCTCCTGGCTCTTTTTTTCTTACTCATTTGTGTTTAATATGAACTTTTGCATATAACTGGCCCTTTCTCATTCTCTATAGAAACTCTAGTTGTCTTACTTTACATTACATCAGCAGTACTAGTGTACTCTACCAACTTCGGACCCTCAGAACTAGGATCACCCTGTTTTAACTTATATGTTCAACCACTTCAAGATTCTCTCTTGTGTCCCTTTCGGTTGGAGGAATCTAGGTAAGTTGCTCATAAACCTCTCGCTAAACTCCAGTACCAGCTTTAACTGTTGATTGTTCAATCCCCATAACTCCTTTTGCCAACCCGTTTTATACCTCTTCCTAGTTAGAAACCATTTCTTGACAGGATTGTGTGGCTTCTATAGGTAGTATAATTGTATTTCTCCTTTCACCCTCTCCCTAAGTTCATTAAGTTACATAATTGGAAGACAATCTGGTAGTGTAGCCTTTCAACTCACTTCTATGCATATTTTTGCATATCCTATTCTATCCACACCTGATGTCTGTGCATTTATACTCAACGGTTTATCCAATGAATAAGCAACAAAATTTAACCCTTCCATAGTTCACAATTCAAGCGGTAGGTTATGGAAATATATCCAAATTTGAAAAACTTTAACACACTCCCTATTAAATGCAATCTCTGGCTTTTACTTCTATAGGAACATGGGTTGTCCCCAATATACCTAGGACCCATTCCAATTGGGTTGAGTTTTCTCCAAATCTTGTTTACTCCACCGTGCACTAGCCCAAGCCTTGATAATTGGAAATGTAGGATGTTTGCTCTAGAATGATCCCACCAGTGCATTCGACCACGCTCTTTCTCCCGCTTGCAAAAGTTCAATGGGGGACAAACGATGTCATTCTTCATGACATCAGGGTAATGCTTCATTTGTACCTTGTGTTGCTGGAATTGAAGTTTTTCGCTCCATGCACTAGCAGTCGGCGAAGACTCATGGGACTTAGACACTCTAGATACACCAACGCTAACACCATCTCCAGGTTCAGTTCTCTGTGGGACAATAGGGAACTCCTCCACTTGAGTAGGTGGCTCACCATCGTCAGTAGTAGCATAACCCAGCACCATAGACGCTGCTATTGTCTTAACATTATAGGTCGTCGTCAAGCGACGGTGAGGTGGTTTGTAACATCCCACCCCGACGGGAAGGGTAGAATAGTAATTTGGAAAGGGTGAGAGTGACTAGGACTGATTTGTCATTTTCATGCATACTGGTATTTGTGAACAGTTGAATGTTGCACATGGAAAATAACAGTACATGCATTCATGACATTTCCCGGTATTTGTGCCTAAATGAAATTTTGTTGTGGATAATGTGGTATTTGTATTTGAAAAATTAATTGGAGTGATTCCTTATGTGTGAGTTTGATGAAATGAAATGGAAAAGGTTTGGTTTTAAAGGTTGCAATTTAATCTTAATGTTTTATTATTGTGATGCCATGTGGAGTATAGTAGTGTTTTTCTTGTTTTTTCATAGTTCTCTCTTATCGTAGAATACGTACCAGAATGACCTGCGGGCGTCCCGGTGGGTACTCTATGATAAGGGGGTGCTACATGGTTGGATCTGGGTGAAGAGCTAGCAACTATGACGAATTTGGGTGTTAACCTTTTGGGTCATAACCTTGATCGTCGCCTTGATCATATATGGAGCTAGATTTGGGTGAAGAATGGTAGCGATAGCAAGGCGACTCCTAGAACATAGTTGGTAAAGTGCTAGTTTCAGTACACTTTGTCTCCCCCAAAGATGCCTCGAGGGGATGAAGATGATCAGCGTCATCGTCAGGACCTGGTTAAACTAGAGATGAAACCATATAGGTTGATTTAGTTCTCTCATAATGTTGCAAAGTTAGATCTATGTTATTGGATGCTCTCTCTTGAAGAGGTTGGTGTATTGTTCTTCACGTTACTTTTGTTTCAAATTTTGCATAATCTAATTAACTATTTTATATTTAAAAAGCTTACTATTTATTTCAATTTTTAGGTTTCAGTTTTCTATTTTATTTTT
>JAOTAZ010000219.1:8835811-8848952 GCA_025629785.1 Erythroxylum oxycarpum
TTGGTATTTGTATATGGCTTGGAATGCCATTAGTGATTTGTAAGCTTTAATTTTTAATGCATATGAATAAGGGTTCTGTGTATTAAATTGAGTTACAAGACTTATGTATGATTATGGATATGAGTTGTATTTGCATGTGAATATGATTGGTTGGGCTTAGCTTGATTTATGATTTTGCATATGAAATTAAGATAAATATGAATGGGATTGTAAATAAATGGAATTGAGTTCTAATTATGGATTTTGATTGAGATTATTGAAGTGTTAGGTATAGATTTGTGTTTGTTTGTGAACGGGTGGTCCGATGACTTTGTGTGATTTGGCTTGGTATTTAGAAGTGTATTTTGAACCTTTTGCAGGTTTTGGGTTTCTTAGATTGTAGCCGTTATGCTGCCTAATTTTTGTGAAATTAGGTGGGGCTGGTTTGTATATAAGTTGTATGTGAGAAATTATGGTAAATGGAAGAATAGGAATTTGATTAAATTTATAAGTTATGAGATATGATAGTTTTTGAAGAAATAAGTTTTGTTTGAGGATAAATTGCCCAAAAAGGGACTTGGAATAAGATTGGAAAAAGAAAAAAAATTATACCGGATATCAGATCGGTTTAGTCTTAGGGTTTTCAACGCAATAATTTTTGTTACCGAATGTCAGACTTTGTTTGCTTTGATTTCGATTTCTTTTTCGATCCGTTGTGCTTCGAAATTCGTTTCTTTCGAATTTCGCAATTTGCATTCGATTTTGTTCCGCTTTTGGTTATCCGATTGCTTCGAGTTTTCGATTCAATTCGATTAGTTTCGCTTCGCGATCCGTTCATTAGTTTCATTTTGTTTTCTGATTCTCCGTTCTTTGGCTTTTTTATTTTCGTTGCGCTTTCTGGTTGGGGTCCAGTCCCGTGATTGGGTCCCAACATATTAGAGCTTAAAGCTCAATGAGTGAAATTGAGCCTCGAGCTCAAAAGTGATTCAGAGCCTTAGGCTTAACATTTAATAAGCCCTATACGGGATAGTTCGAGCATTTGGTCACAAAAATGTAATAATTGGAAAAATGTCTCATGAGCATTTCATATACTTCTTGTTAAGTATGTTTAATTGATTGAAATGAAAAAGTGCTTATGCCTTAGTGAAAATATGATACTTATGTAAAGTATAAGTTGTGCAATAATTATTATATAAATTGATGTGTTGTATGAATTGAGTGAACCATCGATGATGGTTACCTCTCAGTCTTTTCAGGACCAAGAGACAACTCTAGCTACTGAGAGGCTCTACCAACCATGTAGATTGTGTTTTGGCAAGAGAATTCATGGCTCAAAGGTCGATTAGTTGGGATTTTTAGATGGCTTAGATAGATTTGATATCTTTTCCTCTTTCATGTAGTACTTTTGTACTAGGTTTCGTTAATGTACATGTGTCTAACGTTGAAAGATACAATGTAGACTTTTGGTTTTGAGAAATGAAATGAGGAATAGTTGGTTTTAAAAAAATTGTGATTTCTTATGATGCTTTACAAGTGAATAATGTTATGATGCCATGTGAAGTGAATGTAATGATCGAATATAGCTCGCTCTTATCGTAGGTTATGTATCGGAATAACCTCCAGGCATCCCGGCGTGTACGCTACGGTAAGGGGCGCTGCAGTGCAGAACTCCTATTTGTTGGGATGAGGGCGATGAAAAGAGACTTTTAAGACCTGAGATGGTACAAGCTACAGTTGACAAGATTAAATTGGTGAAGCAAAAACTCAAGGTAGCTCAAGACAGGATGAAGAGCTATACGAACGAACACAGAAAGGAGATGGAATATGAAGTTGGAGAAAAAGTACTTTTTAGAGCCTCTCCATGGTAAGGAGTCTTAAGATTTGGTAAAAAGGGCAAGCCCAGTCTAAGATACATAGGTCATTATAAGATTATTGAGAAGATTAGGCCTTGAGCTTAGCCCTACCACCAGTTATCTAAGATTCACAATGGCTTCCATTTATTAATGTTGATAAGATATAGATCAGATCCTTCACACATAGTGCAACCTTAAGTGGTTCAATTAAGGGAGGATTTGACTTATGAAGAACAATCAGCAGAGATTATAGATTCAAAGGCAAAGGTCTTGAGAAAAAAGATTGGGAAGTTGGTTAAAGTGTTATGGAGGAACCATGTAAGAGGGGAGGCAACATGGGAACCTTTGGAAGCCATAAAGGAGAAGTATCCACACTTTATTATAGACTCAGGTAAAAATTTCGAGGACAAAATTCTTTAAAGGGAGAAGAATTGTTGGAACCCAAAGTTTTTCTTAAAATTTAGTCCATTAATTCAGTAAGCATGAATAGAAATTAGAATTATTAAATAGAAATGTTAGGATTAAGTTAGTGTGTAATAGACATAAGAGACTTATGGAACAAGTAGACATTTCATTAAATGTGGAAGGGCAAACTTGGAAGGACAAAAAAATGGTCTCGAATAAATGAGAAAAGAAATGTGTTAGAGAAGCTAGGAAAGAAAGAAAAAATGTAGAAAGAAGAAAGGAAAAGAGAAGAATGCATGAAATGTGTTAGAGAAGCTAGAAAAGAGAGAAAAAAAGTACAAAGAGAAAAGGGGAAAGAAGAAGGAAGAGGATTCAGCTAAGTTTCAGGTAATCGTAGTCATCTTTTCTTCTTGCTTTGGAAAAAAAGGGACTACAGAAAATGAGTTTCTTGGTTGGAATTAAAGGGGGAAAGAAGAGGATCAAGAAACCCATTTTGATTTTCAAGGATTTTCAACTACATAGCTATTCTAGCCTAGATAAACCATGGGTGGGTAGACTAAATCTAAGCTCAATTTTATTTTTTATTTTTAAAGCTTTATGGATTTTCTATTTATATATTGGTTTGAATGAAAATTTATTTGTTTAAATGAAAGCAAGAAAATCTAATGCAAGAGCGAAAGGAAAGGCAAACTTGAGTTTAGATTTACATGCAATTAGGTGGGTAATATGTTTGTAGTTATTGTGGATGATGGGTTGATTTCTTATTTATGTGTGTATGTTTAGTTGCTTGACTTGAATTTTTGCAATTGTCGGAAAATGCTCTATGATTTCTTATCATGTTATACCTTAAAAGATGTTATGACATTTTTTGTGTATCAATGAAGAAGGGAAAACACAAGAAGCATGAAAGTATTTACATATGATGAAATGAATTGAGCATCAAAATTTGCTTGTGTTTGGGTAATAGAGATACCATTTTGTTTGTCACATGTATGTTGACTCTCTCCCGGCTGCCCGCTTGCGGCACACGTGCTCCTAAGAAACGAACTGATTTAGTTTATGGTTTAAACTTTAGTTTCTCAATTTTGATCCATTGGACTCTCAAGCCTTTATATTTTTGTATTTCATTTTTTATTTGTCGAGCATGATACACAATTGATTGTTATTTTTTATGGTTAAATAAACAGGATATGCTTTATATGATAACATCCTTAACTATGAGTCTTTGAACTAGAACTATTGATGATTTAATTGCTAGATTAAAATGATATATATTTATATATTTTAAGCCACTGAGCTTCACAGCTCAACCAATTGTTTTTTTTACTCCTCAAGTGAAGAACAAGATGATTATTGATCCTTGCAAAGCTTTGGCAAACTTCAAGATAACTACCTATTGTAACTAATTAGTTCGACTATATTTTTGGGTAGCTTCATAAGCATATCAAACATGAGCATTTATTCATATTTTGCTTTAAGCTATTGATATGGATTTTAATATGTAATTAAAGTTATATTCAAACTTCGTTTTGATTAAGTAATGAGATTAAAAGTTGAAGAAGTTCCCTTTGTACATGTTCATAAATATCTTCTTCATTGAGTTGTTAATTGTTGTTAGAGATGGAATAGAATGTTGTTAGATGGCCCTGGATAGACTTAAAATAAATTGTTATATTGAGAGTCATGTATGTACATTTAATAGTTGGTTGGATACATTTAGTAGTTGGTTGGATCTGGGTCTTTTATTTTTGGAAATTGTAAAAGCTCATAATAGGCAAAAGAAGAAAAAGGGGGAACATAGCGGCAGCATTACGTTGGACAAGAGTTGTGAATCTAACTTCTATGAATAAACTGTATTAATCTGGGTAGAATTACACAAAGTTTTCTTCATGAAAGTTGTAGCATATCCTCTTAGCTTTCTATTGGTATAAGTTTGTAATTTTTTTACTTCTTATGAGAGGGATATGGTCTTCACATGATAAAATCACTCGTATTAGTGCTGGCAGAGTCTGCAACACTATCCATGATAAAAATTGTGTCCTGATTTCAACGATTAAACTATATTGATGTAGGTAGAATCAAACAAAGTTGTCTTAATGAAAGTTGTATCTTATCCTCTTAGCTTTACAATGGTATAAAGTTTGAAATTTTTAAACATCAAAATTGAGAGATATGATTTTTATAAGGTTTATTGTCATGTTAAGAGTACATGAGGGTAACTGATGGAACTCACCAAATTTGGTAAAACACAGGTTTTTAAGTTTCTCATTACAATTGGGAACTTCCAGCCTTTTTCTCATATGATCTTAACCTGATTCTCTCGTAATGTAGCCTTGTATTAAGTACCGAAAACCAAGCCCAACATATGCACTGCCATATGGCATAGTTAATAAATTAACAAGTGGCAACAATACATGTGAGACAAATGGCTTAATATATTGTTGAAATTTGGCAACTCCAATGTGGGACAAATTAAGAACATGCATAGTGATACATGTTGTTACAATTTGATGACACCTAGCAATGGATGAGGCATGTTTCTACTGGAGTAATTTCTGTTTTGCTCATCCTTTAATGTCTTGCACTCTCTCATTTCCTCTCAACTTCTAGAGTTTTTGGAATCATTTTCTCTTCGAATTCTTGTAAGTTACTACATCAAGAAAGCTACTTTATACTACCTTTTATTTTGTTATCATCTTAGTGTTAAGATCATCTTATAACTACCTAGATTTTAGAAGTGTTTTTTTCACATGAAGGGCTGGTTTGGTTAGTTCTTTGAAAAAGGAACTTGAAGGTAATTAGGTAAGGGATTAATAAACTTGGTAGCATGTATTATTACAAATTGTATGATGATTGAATTGGTTTAAAATATGTGTTAAGATGATGATAAATGAATCCTGGAAAAATGATCTTTGTATAACAACTTTTAGTTTGGTTTTGATGTGTGGAGGATATTGATTTGTAAGTTACTTAATGAATGATTTTTGAATTGGTTTGTAAATGAATTTGATGAGATATTGAAGCATTGATAAGGTAGAACTGAAGTGAAATTGATGGACTTTGCTAAAGGTGTACCAAATGGAAGTAAAAAAGTCAAGTTTTGAAAACAATTTGGACGTGAACCTTCTGTTCACTCATCCCACAATCGTGGGGTTTATAAGGCTTGTATTAAGTCAAGAAGACTTAACTTCTTCTATTAATTTTGATGAAATTCAAATAATAATAATCATAGAAGTGTGTAAATTGTTTTGATAAATTTTGTTAAGTGCATAGATAAATGTAAGTGGCACGTCATCAAATCAAGTTGATACTTAAGTAAAAGCTGAGTAAGACGGATCAGATGAAGTGCTTAGTATAAGACAATAGATGAAGCATATAAGACACCAGAAGAGGCACATGAAACTATACAAGATGATGTAAATGAAGAAAGAACTAAAATGTCAGTTAGTTGGAGTTAGTTATAGGACTCAACTAGTAACCATTTTTGGAAGATTCGACAAGCGGAATTCTCAAGAAGACCATTGAAGATTTAGGCTATAAATATTAGTTATAGTTGTAAAAAAAATATATATACACAATACATGATATACAATACATAATATAATACAAAGAGAGAAAAGAATTCTGATTGAAAAAGCTCAAGTAAGAAAAGAGATAAAAAAAATGTTTGTAACATGAAACTCAAACAATATCATTTAGAGAGAAAGAAAGGCTAGAGCCTGAAGGGGCTAAGAAAGCAAATAAAGAATAGTTTATGAAAGAGAACTAAAGTGGCTCTTCAAGTGTAGAAATAATAATTGTAACGTTGAAGGATATAGTGAAATCTCATACGTACTCTAAGGACTAGACGTAGTCTAAGCTTAAGGGTGAACTAGGATAAATAGTGGTGTCATATTCTCTAACTCTTATCTTTTTAATTTTCTTATTGTTAGAAGAATAGATACAAATTTTTGACGTTACAAAACTCACCAAAATAAGTGAATTGTTTTTAATCGTCTGAATTTAAAAAAATCAAGAAGTTTTTTAAAGATTAGTATCTTGAATGATATGACACAATTCAACCCCCTTCTTGTGTATGTTACATATTATACGTGATTTCTATATTAACAAGCAATTTACTTCAGTTGGTGTTAGAGTAAGTTTTCTAAGAAACACTGTTACAAACTGAGAATAAGGATCCATAGCTGAATCACACGTGTTTATAGCAGAGGGTGCCTCAGTCTCATGACCCCTTACATTTAATGGTGAAAACTATTGTTATTGGAAGGACAAGATGCGACTCTTGAAATAATCTACACATATTGATCTTTAGGATATCATTGAAAATGGACCATATATTCCAACAGACAATGAAGGGGATATGATCTCTCGTGACCAATGGATGGTTAATCAGAAAGCTCTCTTTCAATTAAATTCAAAGGCTAAGTTCTTCTTAAATTATACTCTCAGCAGAAGTGAATATGATGTTTGGACGGTTCCAAACAATTATTAATTGACTTAAAACTCTGGGAGAATATACAAAAGTCAACATCATGTCATAGAGATTCTCAGAAGTCTTCTAAAAATATAGAGAGTCAAAGTAATTGATTAGTTCACTAAAAATTTATGAAATAGAGCTTGATGCAGAAGACAAACCCAGAAGGGATAAATCTATTACATTGAAGGTTGGTCAGAAGAATCAGAAGATGCAGAAATCTTCAAAAGCGTTAAAGATTGAAGAAATCAAGAATGATGATGTTATTGAATCTGATCAAGACTCAAGTAAAGATGAAGATGAATTATCCTTCATTTCAAGAAAGATTAGAAGGACATGGAAAAAGAAATCGAGAGGAAATAAAGACTTCTCTTTTAAAAAGAATAACAAAGACAATTTAAAGAATGAAAATTTTCTATCATCTGTTATGAGTGTAATAAACCAGGATGTTACAAGTCTGAATGCTCGTTGCTCAAAAGAAAACAAAAGAAAAGTTAGGAAAACAAAAAGAGCATAATGGCAACATGGGAAGATCTGGATTTGTTTGAATCTGAATCTGACTTAGAAACATCAAAACAAGCAAATATATGCTTAGTAGCTGAAAAGGAAGGTGATGGTGAGGTAATTTCTAACTTTGATGATCTTCAAGATGCCTATTTAGAATTGTTAAAAGATTCACATGTTATTTTAAAACAATTTAGGTTATTGAAAAAGAAATTTGTTGAAAATATAAAGAACACAAAACTCTTAGAAGAAGAGAAGAAAACGTCTACCTTTAAAAACAAATAGACGATATGAAAAAGAAAGTAATTGTAGATAGATATGAGGAAATTAATCAGCCAAAACAAAGGATTAATAGTTTTTCAGCAGATTTATCAAAATATACAGAAAGTACAAAGAGGATGAATGATATGATTGGAAGTTATAGACATCCAATTGATAAAAGCAGTTTAGGCTTTAAGGATAGAAATACTATTCATAATAGTAATGTTCTTCATAATAGAAATTTTGTTCCTCATAGAAGGAAAAAGAAACAATATTCTTATTATTCAAAGAATAATTATAAGACTAACCTCAAAGGACCCAAGAAAATATGGGAACCTAAGAAAGATATAATAAATACTGCATATCTCCTTTCTTGGAAGAAACAACCACCATTAATGGTACTTGGATAGTGCCTGCTCGCGACATATGATGGGCAGAAGGTCTATGTTCCTAGACCTCCAACATAAGCAAGGAGGATCAGTAATTTTTGGAGATAATCAAAAGGGAAAAATAGTTGGGATCGACGAAATTGGCAAAGATTCCTTTTCATCTATTGATAATGTTCTACTAGTTGAAGGCTTAAAGCATAATCTACTTACTATGAGTCAGTTATGTGATTTTGGTTTTGAAGTATCCTTTAATCAAAATTCTTGTTTAGTCAAAAACAAAAAATGGTTCCATACTCTTTTCTGCCAAGAGATGAAATAACCTCTATAAAATTAACTTAGATGATTTGAAAAGTCAAAATATTTCATGTCCTATATCAAAAGATGATGAAAAACTGATTTGGCACAAAAAGCTAGGTCATGTTAGTTTTAAACATATTTCCAAGTTAGTTAGGCATGATTTGGTAAGAGGTTTACCAAAGATAAGTTTTAACAAAAATTTCTTTTATGAGAGTTATCAAAAAGGTAAACAAGTAAAAAAATCCTTTTCGTCTAAGAATATTGTAACTTTGTCTAGTCCTTTAGAGCTGTTACATATAGATTTGTTTGGTCCAACCAGATCACCAAGTCTAGGTGGAAAGAAGTATGGTCTCGTAATTATTGATGACTGATTCGCGGTTTGTCTTTGGATTATTTCGTTGGAAACTGAATCAAAAATTTTATTCCAAATATTGCAATATAAAGTGCAACGAGTCGTCTCACTTAATCCAAACCTATCGCATTGGATCTAAGCTAGCCTAATTATCATGAAACGAAAACTAAATTGGTAAAAGGGGGGGCTATGGATCTTTGATAAAGCTTAACTTAATTGAAGTAATTGATAGAAAAGTATAGAAAAATTATTTTTTATTTTTGAGAAAGAAAATTGAAAACTCAAACGATGATCAAATATGATAAAATCCTCTTGAAAACGAGCTTTGGCTATCACAGTTCAAAACAAATATTTTTGGGAACAAAAATCACTAAGCTTTCAAATGATGAACCTTAAAGAACTCTTTAAGTCCAAGGTTTTAATCAATGAATTCCATTTCTTAAAACCTTGTTAAATGCACCTTAGTCTTTGTAATTGATAAGCTAATGCAAGTAGTCAATAGGGATCAAGCATAATCTCAATATCAATCACAACTAGGTAGATAAAAGAGAATTAACATAATCCCTAAATAGACATATTTAAGACTTAATATATTAAATCTCCAAGTTCTACATAAATAATTCCATAACACAATATATTGTTTAACACTTGATTAAACTATAATTAAGAAAATCTAACTACAAGGCATAAATCCTAACTCAGGAGTTCCTAACAATGTAGTTAAATACAACAATGTAAAAACTACTCCCCTTTGAAGCCAATTGAGCTCAAGCCATCGCTACATCTCTAAGAGGAAATGATGTTTAGCCAAGCATCACTTTGGGAGCACTCGTAACTGTAAATACATCGATATTATCCATGGCAGAAGCAACAAATGATGAAGATGACGATGAAAAATGGAAAAACAATTATGGATGAAGGTCGAGAGTGAGAGAGATGAGAGGTGTGAGTGTGGTCAGTTGTGTATGTCTCGTGTTGTCTGCTCTACCTCAATGTTTTTTTAATATAATTTAGTAGGTTTTTAAGTTATGGATCGGTGGGTCGTGTCAAACAGTGAGGGATTTTGCTAAATATGGTTAGATTTTTCGATGGTTAGCCGCGGCGACAGATAAGTGCGCCGCGATGTACTTTTCCTAAAAGGTTTTTGCTCTTTGCTGGATTCTTCACTACGGCGAACTTTTCCTAAAAGTTCAGTCGAGATTCTTCTTGTTATGCCGTGGCGACAGGTCTGCTTTGCCGTGGCAAATGTCCTGTAGCACCTTTGCTCTTGGTGGCTTCATTTCAGCATATTAACTCCCTTCTCCTTGAGGTTCCTACAATCAATAATAGCAATTTGCAGTATCAATTGTTCTCAGAAAAATTAATAGTGCACTCTCATGGATTAATTTAAGCATAAAATTAAGAATTGGATAAAATTTTCACTATCAAGTTGGATAAAATAAATTTTCACTATCAAAATGGATAAAATAAAAGTACACTCTCATGGATTAATTTAAGCACAAAATCATGAATTAGGAGTCAAAAAGTATATTAAAGGCCATGAAAGTGTCGCCAAATTATATAATAAACTTGGGCTCAATCAAATTCCCCCATATTTAGACCTTTGTACTCCTAGACAAAGTTTATAAGAGTCAAAGAGACACAAGTGTAAAAGAAAAAATTTCGACCATGTTCGAATCAATAATAGGAAATTGTTAAAAATCACTTTCCGAGAAATCTATCAAAGCAGACTGAAAGAGTGTTAAAAAAATAAACACTAAAAGAATTTAATCCAAGAGATTAAACAAAAGAGATTTCACTCAAGGTAGGGTGGTTGTTCTCATCTTACTTGTGTGTAGGGATATCTTCACCCTAAAATCCGATTAGTCCATTCTCTACCATAAGCTTGTAACAATCCTACTTGTCTACTACAAGAGCTATAATTTATAAAATCAAAAGGACTTTTCAAGATTGTATTGCACGGAATGCTAGATGAAATGGAGGGGATGGATGAATGAAGAAAAAGTATGAGTACATGCACTACACGTATGAAATAGATGTCAACAGTAAGACAATATAGACACAATTGATTTTTTTAAAACATAAATATAAAATATATATACATAAATATATTTGTTACTTCTTGTATTTTTCTATTTTTTCTATTTTTTCTTTTCCATTTTTAGAATAAATTTGTAGATTTATTTTGCTTGAAATAACTAGAAGAAAATGAAAAATAACTAATTTGACACCATATAAGGATGCGTGTATGTGTTTATAAATAATGGCTCAAGGGGTTAGTAATGGATAAATATTTATGGGATTGTGTTTGGGGCAAATGGTTTTGAAAGAATGCCTCTATCATATTTACAAAATTCTAGTTTGTAAAGCTTTGATTGAGAATCGAAACAAGTTCTAGAGAGATACGAAATAAGCAGTTGCACATAAGAATTAAAAAATTCAGGCCCAAATATCCTTCCAACAAGCGTAATATCTCAATGAACAATCTCAAGTTTTAAAATCATATAGTGCTACTTTGTCAGCATACCTTCACTTACTTTGTATTGAAAACATTGAAAATAAAATTAGCCAAAACTGACTATCATTTAAAGAATGGGAGATATTTTCCAAAACACAAGAATCACCTTGAAACTTATGAATTCTTTGAGAAACAAAAGTGAAAAGAGTCAAATGTGGGTAAATTGTTGAATTGAGGCCAAATTTCTCAACAAAATCATTTTTGCAAATGTATGTTGCCGCGGCGAAACCTTATAGCTCATAAACTCTGTCGCGGTGAAAAACATGCATATGGTTGCGGTGAAGGCAAAGTACGCCGTGGCGAAGAACAACAAAAACTGAATTTCCACAATAACCATGTTTAAAAATTTTAACATAATGCATAATTGACTAACAAAAACATGTAAATGGCCAAAATGGAGCACAAACAAATGTAACAAAGTGGGAAAAGCTCCACCACACTTAAACAACACATTATCCTCAATGAAGAAGAACAAGTAACAAAAAGAAAGCAATAAAGTGAAAAGGGAAGGCGCAACAAAATGGAAGGAGAAAAATAATTATATAAATGGGTGCAAGAAGTTTGACATTACAAAATGAGCTAAACATCAGATCAACGGACTAAAACAAAAAATACAAAAAAAAATAAAATATAGAAAGAAACATTTAAACTACTGCATCAGATGATCATCCGTAGCGTCGAAAAGGGCAGCCCCAGACGTGCCTACACTATCGAGGGAATCATCTTCTTTAAAAGGAAGCAAGAAATGTAGGTGTGCGGCAATCAGGGCATCTATTCTCCAGTGATATTGGCGATCTTGCTCTTGTTGGGCTATTACTTATAGAAAGGTCTCTTGAAGCCTATTGACTCGGCGAGTGAGTGCCTGTAATGTAATGGGCTTAGGAGGTGTCGGGGTGGAAGGAACGTCCTCACGAGGCAAGGCCTCAGAATGGGTGACAACAGGGGTGGTTATAGCAGCAGGAGTGGGGTGAAACAGGGAGGGGATTGAGGAGGAGGTTAGAGGCGGGGTTGTTTTAGTCAAAAGTAACGAAAGAGGGTGCCAGGTTGAAATAACTATCATTATTATATTCAGGGACGTGATGGGCCTGGAATAAGTCGGTGATGAGGTGGTGGAAGAAGATGGAGTTGGTGAGCTTGACGGTAAGGATGGATTCAAGAAGGGCGGAGGCAATGGCGCGGGCTATGTCGACCGGGCGGCCAACCATAAGAAGATAGAGGTAAATGGCTTATTATTTAGTGAAA
Organism: Erythroxylum oxycarpum; assembly: GCA_025629785.1. NCBI lineage: Eukaryota > Viridiplantae > Streptophyta > Magnoliopsida > Malpighiales > Erythroxylaceae > Erythroxylum > Erythroxylum oxycarpum. Next base: position 8,848,086 of record JAOTAZ010000219.1, read on the forward strand.
TAAGCAAGGTGGGTAGTGGGAAGGATATTATTGCTAACAATATGAAGCCAAGGACGGGCTTCGGTGCAGAGATCAGAACGCTTAAGGTAGTGCTGATAAATTCTAGGTTGATACTATTTAGCACCCTCAAGACAGAGGGTACGAAGGACATCGTCCTAGGGGAAGTGATGGATTAACTACTAGTAGTGGCGGCATAAGACAGGAGGAAGGTGATAGTGTTTCAGGATGGTAGTGGTGGTGAAAGCAATAGGGACAATGACACCCCAAAAATTAATTTCCAAGGTGTTGTCAAAGCAGGCATGAGTATAGAAATGATGGAAAAATTTGTCATTTCCCTAGTCCCTAGACTATACTAATCCGGAAAGCTGGGAATGGACAAGTTAGTTAACAAAAGGATTGTTGTGTGGGATCAAAGGAAAGGTCCTTCTTTAATAAATAGCCTAGCGTCAATTTTCTCGGCTAGGTCGTTATACTCGGAATCAGCTAGAGGGAGGAAGCAGTGGAGGTATGGGATGGATGGGAAGATTGGGATGAAGGGGAGGATAGGGAGAAGCTAGAGGAGGAAGTGGGAGAGCTACGAGAAAGATTCTTGGTTCGAGGCATATTCCTGTAGAAAACAAAATAAATAACGATTAAACAAATTCACAAAAGATAAAAAGCTCACCGCGGAAAAATGTTTATCACCACGGTGAAGACTGTACTTCCCATGACACAGCTGATCGCGGCTCGTCGTTCAATTTAGGAAATTGATCCTTGGAAACCTGTCAAATATAATTTATACCAAGGATTGCAGCATAGGATGCAACCTCGGGTCGTCTCTCTAAATCGGAACCTAGTGAATAGGACCTAAGCTAGCCTATATGTCAT
>JAOTAZ010000219.1:8880728-8892205 GCA_025629785.1 Erythroxylum oxycarpum
ACATCCATAACAAAGTTCATATACAAAGACACTCTTTTCATTTCATTTTAATATTTCTAATTTCCACTAAAAATTCGAGGTCCAACAAAAATCCTTTTAGGAATAAGCACTCGAAACTTCTGTTTATGTATTAAATAAAGTCCCATCCAAGTTCATTGATGTTACTCCATTTTAGAAATGGACTAACAAGAAACTTTATATTTCTCATATAAAAGTTTGGGGTTGTTTGCTTATGTGAAGCAGATTCAATCAAATAAGCTTGAAACTAAATCTAACAAGTGTTTGCTTGTAGGATATCTTAAGGAAACTATAGCGTATCAGTTCTACCATGTTTTGGAACAAAAGGTGTTTGTTTCAAAACATGTTGTCTTTTTAAAGAAACATTTTCTTCTAAGAGAAGACAGTAGGAGTAAAATTAAACTTAGTGGAAGTTTAAGATACTCAAACAGATGTAGATCAACTGCCTAGATCCGAGACTATTGTTCATAAAGATGAAACAATAGTTCAACCTTCTAACACAAAAGAAGTTCATAGGTTAGGTAGGATACGTCATGTTCTCGAGAGAAACGGATTTCTCATAAGTGAATTTAACGAAATATTGCTCACAGAAGATGCTGAGCCTACTACCTATGAAGAGGTTATGAAGAGTTCAAAATCTGACAAATGACTTTAAGCTATGAAATCTGAAATGGATTCCATGTATGAAAACCAAGTATGGAATTTGGTTGACCCACCCGAAGGGATAAAACGTATAAGGTACAAATGGGTTTTCAAGAACAAAACTGACATGGAGGGTAATGTAGTTACCCATAAAGCTAAACTTATAGCTAAAGGTTATCGTCAAAGGCAAGGTGTTGACTAAAACGAAATGTTTAGCCTAATAGCTATGCTTATATCCATTAGGATACTCCTAGCCATTTTCACTTATTATGATTATGAGATATATCAAATGGATGTGAAGATGAATTTCCTTAATGAAAACCTAACTGAGAATGTGTATATGACACAATCTGATGGTTTCATATCCATGAATGGAAAAAAGGTATGTAACCTTCAGAAATCCATTTATGGATTGAAGCAAGTATCCCGGAGTTGGAATATCCAATCTGACGAGACAATTAAAGAGTTTGGTTTCTCATAAAATCTGGATAAGCCGTATGTGTATAAGAAGGTTAAAGGGAGTGCAATCATGTTCCTTGTACTGTATGTAGATGACATATTGCTAATAGGAAACGGTGTATTTGCTTTGCAATCAGACAAAATTTGGTTAGCTAAGAACTTTCTCTATGAAAGACCTTAGAGAAGCAACTTATATTTTGGGGATAAGGATCCATAGAGATAGATCTAAGAGGTTGCTTGGTCTTTCTCATTCTACATACATAGACAAGATATTAAAGAGGTTTAGCATGGAACAGTCCAAGAGAGGCTATCTTCCCATAGCACATGGGATTACACTCTCTAAATATATGTGTCCAAAGACACAAGATGAGAGGACTCGCAAGAGTTTAATTCCTTATGCTTCAGCTATAAGATTAATCATGTATGCTATATTATGTACTAGACCCGATGTATCATATGCTCTAAGTGTTACGAGCAGATACCAGTCAAATCCTGGTGAGGGTTATTAGGTGGTTGTCAAGAATATCCTTAAGTACTTGAGAAGAATTAAGGATGTATTCTTGGAATATGGAGAAGGTGATCTTGTGGTAAATGGGTATACTGATGTCAGTTTCCAATCCGATAGGGATGACTCCAGATCCCAGTTCGTATATGTATTCACACTGAATGGTGATGTAGTCAGTTAGAAAAGTTCCAAAAAAAAGAAGATTGTTGATTGTCCGACAGAGGCGGAGTACATTGCAGCCTTAGAAGCAACAAAGGAAGCAATTTGGATCAAGAAGCTCTTCATAGAACTTGGTGTGGCTCCGAGCATCGCTGGCCTAATATAGTTGTATTATGACAAAAACGGAGATATAGCGCAGGCGAAGGAATTAAGGTCTCATCAGAAGTCTAAATATGTACTCAGGCACTACCATTTAATTTGAGAAATCATTGGTAGAAATGATGTCAAGATAGAGAGAATTCCCACCAATCAGAATATAGTTGATATGTTGATTATGCCTATTTTCCAAAAGAGTTTTGTGTCACATGTACATGCCTATGGTATTAGATATCAAGGCAATTGACTTTAATGCAAGTGAGAGTTTATTAGAGAAGTGTTTTAAAGGCAATCACCTTTAACACTTATTGTACAAATCATTTTATGATTAACAAAGGCAATTTTCATTATTTTGATGTTCATACATTTATGGATTTGATGTTGATCTTAAATTAATTTAATAAAGTCCTTGATACAAAACATAGCGTGGAGGAAATTATCATGAGATTATGATAATGAGATTCCTATCATGCGTAATTATGTTAGTATCTAAACTTTCCCTGGTCATAGGATTAATGAGATATGATATCATTAATCTGGATAGACTAGCACATGCTATACTCCTTGATTGGATCAAGCAATAGATCTCATAAGCTGTAGACATGAGTTGTTTAGAGTTAACATGTGGATGCTTACTAAAGGTAGTAAGTATATTAGATTGACCTACTATGAGACAATCTTATAGATATTCTATTGCAGTGTCAATGATAGTCTCATCATAGCAATATAGTCTCATTATAGCAATGGTGTAAGTATCCTTTGACTTGAGGTGCTCAAGGATATCTCAAATACTGATCCTATGCTTTGACTCCATTCATTGGTGCCTTTCAGAGGTTACTCATAGGGTAGTGATTAGGCATAGCTTGAGGTATTCGGAGGTAATTAAGTAGCCAATAAAGAATTCACCACTCCTGATAGAAGGAGGTGATACCCACGACTTCTTGTTGGGGTCATTAATCGGGAGTCTTTGGCCAAAGCAGATATGTGTTATGAATAAAGTTTTCAATGATACATAGAATAATGAGATCCTCAGGATAAGATCTAATATCACTTAGACTAGATGTGATGCAGTCAGTCTAGTGAGAGTTTACACTTTGACCATACTCTGAACCAAATGGGGTATAAATGGTGAAAAGATGAATTGCATGGCAATTTACGTATGGAAGGGTTTGTAGTCAAACCACTGGCTTTTCAGTCAATTAGGGGTTATGACGTGTTGCTAGATACCGCTCTTAACTTACTTGAATTAAGTGTTAATTCAAGTGGCCAACATAACCGAAAACTTAATGGGTCACACTCATAGGAGATCCGAATGATGAGTGAAATGGTCATGAATGGTGATTTAATATATAAGAGAGTGTTTCGGGATTGTATTGCGATGTAATCGTGGTAGAAAATACATGGAATGGATTAGAAATAAGTGTTGTTGGCTGTCAATTTGGCCATTAACTTCCCAAACTTCCATTAATGAATGTTATTCTTGATCATTAACTTCCCATAACTTCCATTAGTACATGCTATTCATGACCATCAACTTCACATAACTCTCCATTAGTGATGGGGGTTATGGAAGGTCAAACGGCGCATAAAACACAAGTGAGAAAGAAAGATTCTTTCTTACACACTCTTTTTTTTTTCTTTAACTCTCACAAAAGTTCTTGCCTTTGCTAGCACATAAAAAGAATTCTAGCCATCTCCTAGTGAGGTTTCATCCTTCTATCTTCGTGTAGACTTTCATTAGAGATGGTCTACGTTGATCGTTGTGGTATACAAAAACCCAATTCAGAGAGGATTAAAGAACGAAGGAGATCGTCAGAAAGGTATGTAAACATCTTACATTTCATATTTTTGTTTTCTATATCTATATGCATGAGTATATCTGGTTTTTTAGGTTTCATTTTATTTTCCACTGCGTATTTTGATATATATTATGTACTAAATTACATAATGCAATCCTCATTAAGTTTCATACTGATTGACTTAATCTTATGATAACAAGCCGTAATCTTATCAATATGCTCTCTTATCTCACTATCACAATCATAGATAGTGGAATGCATATTGCTTAAGAACATGTTCTTCTCATTTTTAAGAAATTTCTTGTATTTCTTGTTGATGGCTTTAAGAAATTTATTAGCATTTTCAGTCTTTGTAATGTTATCATATATATATATAATTTTTTAAGTGATACCTCATGATCACCAAATAATATCAGCTCGAGTGCTCCTACTTATCATAAGGATTCTTATTATTAACATAAGTCTTAACAGGGAGTTTTGTTGGAGAGCCCTCTTTTAAGGCTAAATCTAATTTCATGATTTTTAAATTTATCGGAAGAGATTCAACTTGTTTGAGATAGTCATTTTAAGTTTCAAAATGACATAGAATTAAGGATAACTCAAAGTTGAAAAAAAAATCATATGAGCAGCATCAATATGTACGTAAATAAGATGACGTTATTTGTCATTTCTTTAACTTCCTAAATGATCCACAAAAGTGCTTATCGAATGCTAAAATCTATTAAGCATCAAAAAATGGACTCATTTACATATAAAAGCAATATATTAAATATCACAATTAAATGCATCAATAAACTATAAATATGATAGTAAAATTGTATTGATTTATAATATTTAATAAATTATTTTACCAATCCAAATATTCTACCAAATAATGAATTCATCAATAAGATACGTTCATTGGTTGTATGAATATAGCAAAAAAAGACAATATTATAAAGAAATAATATTAATAAAAGTATTTTAATGTTTATACTTACGAGAGGTAAGTTCCTAAGTACGCAATATATAATTATACCTAAAAACATGATGATAAAATTAACATAATCAAAATGTTAAATTAAATGAATCATAACTAGTAAAACATGACATGTAAAGTTATGCAAGACAAGAACAAGCATAATAGAAAGAAGCTATAATTCTATGAATCCAATTCATCAATCTATTTTTTGAACGACTTAAGGTCTGTAGCCTAAGTTCGAGGTCAATCGGAGCTAGACAACCTAAAGCTTGATTTAGTCACGCCAAGCTTGACATTTTTAATTTAATTTAATTAATTTTAAAAATTAATATTATTTTACTCAAAATAATGTTGTTAGTACTTGAAATATTTAGACTTTAGGTAAGGCTAAGAAAAATGTCCAAACCCAATCCAAAATTCAATCATCTTAGATTGAGCTTGTTGATTATAGGCAATCAGAGTCGGGTCATGTTTAGGCATAAATGTAATCCCTACTCCCCACCACCATATAAGAGCAATATGTATTAATTATATTAAATGTCATTTTTTGATAGGTCACAAGTTTAATGAATAGGTTTGAGGCCTAAACCATAGATAATAATAATGTCTACCTCATAAATCATAATGTCACATTCATATAATTAAAATGTTAACTATTATTAGATTATGTAAGTTAACTTTAAATAAGTGGACATTAATTAAAGGACTAACTACATTTTCAAAAAGTAAAAAGGATTGAGGTCTCCCTAGCAATGATAGGTAAGTCTGTGCATTGTAGAAGTGACACATTGCGGGATGATGATTTCTTCCATAAGCTAACTTATGAAATAAAACACTAGTTCCTAAATCTATTAGTGGTTGGCAGTGTTCAATATAAATAAAATAATGGCTTAACCACAACTAGAATTGCATATGAACCGCAATCCCTTAATAAGGTTCTCAACTTTGTCAGCACGTGAGACCACTGGTTCGCACCTCTCCTCTTCTTCCACTTCCTGTTGACACATAGTTGGACATTTCACAACTAGAATCCATCCTTGGCAGTCGTGTAGATCACAAGGGGAAGTATTGGCCAAAACTTGAAATTCAGTCAAATGGAAAGGAGTTACGGTGGAGGATGCAACATAAAAGGATGCCCAACGTTTCTCCCATTCTATTCCCACTTCCATCCTTGCTGACAAGGATTCTAAAGAGGGGGGAACTTGATATGAGTATGTACATACAGGTATATGTGGGTGATAATGGTCTGCATGGCTGGTAGTATTTGTAGTTTAAATTGCATGAGTTTGTTATTTCCTTAAGTGGTCATTGTCAGCTTGTTATTAGGAGACGTGAGTCTAGTAGCTTTATGTCCTTATTTTCATTATTTTAGCACCATTTAATGGAAGGATGTTGTCAAAGTCATGTAGTTTGTTTTTTTTTTAATAACAAGGAAAGAAAACAAACTAAACTAAATTAGTACAGAGAGTGGCGGTATAACGCGCCATGCTGGTCTCGTAAGAGACAGTCCAAAACAGTCAGCGGGGTTCCTGAAAAATGTACAAACCGGGCTGAAGAGGATAGCTAGCAAGGCGAGGTGATCCGTGCATTGATTCCCCTCCCTAGGAACATGCTGGAGCCGGATCTTCCAATCGCGTTGGACGAGTTGCCGAGTACCTATCACTAAAAAAGAAGTATCAGTCACAACAAAATCAGAAGGGGAAAGTAAGTTAATAACTTCGAGGGAGTTCACTTCAACAATGACTCTTCGAAAGCCCAAGTTCCAGGCGAGTTTGAGACCCGAGTGGACGCCCCAAAGTTCAGAGGAGAGAGGTGGCCCTTGAGGAAGTTGCTGGGTAAAGCTACCACGCCAGCTTCCATGGCAATCACGAAGGAGCCCCCAGTAGTACTGAGCCGACTGCCCTGTTTCACAGTCCCATCAGTATTCAATTTAACCCAGCCTACAGGCGGCTTACTCCACCTGAGGAGTCTTGTAGTTTGTTAAGAGAGGAAAAGAAAGAAAAGAAAATAATAAAGTATTTAAACTCCTCCCTCTCGCACTTTCTCTCTCTAGTTTCCTTTTCTCCTAAAAATTCTCGCATCAATTGGCGTTAAAGACAGGTTTGCTCACATGGAAACATGCGGCAAGACTAATGCTGAATTTCATAATAACGTGAATGAGATCCTAAATTGCCCTTAGTCTTGAATGGATCAATATCAATCTCACTACGAAAACTTGAACGCAACCCTTCAAACTGTCCTTAACAAAGTGCGATCATTATGACTCCAAGGTACTCACGTTAATTCACTAAAAATGAACCTCTTCACCATCGGGGAAACTTCTCATTCATCCAATGTCAACCGATCAACCCCTAATTAAGTTGTCGTTACCATTATCGTTAAATTTTCCCTATTTCCATAGTGATGATCATATAGGTTGGGTACACATAACAAAGCAATATTTTGAATTTAAGGCAATACCACCCAATCAACAAATTTCATTAGCTTTGTTCCATCTCGAAGACATAGCCTTACAGTGGCACCGTTGGCTTATAAAATCTAAGGGACCATTGACGTGAATAGAATTCACTAAAGCACTATCGCTTCGCCCGATCGAATTTGATGATCCCTCTAAAGCTCTTTCCCGAGTTAAGAAACTAACCACTGTGGAAGAATATAAAGAAGCCTTCAAACAACTCTTCCACCAAGTGGATGGATTACTTGAAAGCTTCCTTATCAGGTGTGTTATGACAAGCTTATGAGACGATAAACGACTCAATATAAAGATCAAGCAACCACTTTCCTTTACAGAGGCTATTTGCAAAGCCAAGCTGATTAAGGAATGAAACCACCTCAGCAAGAAAACTTCAACATCAACACGTCCATTCACTACTACCACTAAACCATCGATCTCTCCAAATGTTGGTTTATTAAGACCCCCACCCACTCTGCGATCAACTCCACCTTTGAATCCATCACCAATATGCTAATTAACAACTTAATAAGCCTGCGAGTGAAGAGAAAAAGACCTGTAATATTATTGTGATGAATGTTTCATGCTAGGACATAAATGTGGAAGATCATATTTTTTATGATTGATGATGCCCCAGACCGTAACCCAGCTAACATGATTGTAGTCAAAGAAGCCAAAGACGTAAGAGAGCCACTAATCGAATTATCATTGCAGGCAACCATAGAAACCTTCCTTCGTAACAAAGATCTTATGGTGTTGATTGATGGAGGCAACACTCACAACTTCGTTAACCATGTAGTGGTATAACCAAGTTTAGGTTACCTGTGGATTGACAATAGCAGTTCCAAGTTATGTTGACCAACTGTAACATAATAGAATGCATGGTTATGTGCAGGTTATTGAGCATCTATATTTAAGGTAACCTCATTACCATAACTATTTTGTTTTACCCATTGCTGCATGTCAATTAGTGTTAGGTCCAGTGGCTTAAAACCTTAGGCCCTATTGAAACTGATTATAAAAATCTTACAATGACCTTCAAACTGGATGGCATTTCCCATACTCTGCATGGACTACGAGGAACAAGCTTACCAGAGTTAATAGAAAAAGAACTACAAGGGCTCCGCGACTTCAGATCTTTTCTTCACACTCGATCCGTGCACAACGATGAGGCCATTCCTGCCTATCTAGGGGACCTATAGTGACTCTTGGATGAATTCACTTGAATTTTCTCCACACCATAGGAATTACCTCCGTAGAGGTCATATAATCATCAGATTCCTTTGCTTCCATGAACTAGACCAGTGAATGTTCAACCATATAAATAACCTCATTATCAAAAGATAAGATTGAGAAGCTGGTATAAGAACATCTACTTATCGATGCAATTCGACCAAAGCTGGAGTCCTTTATCCTCCTCGATTCACTTAGTCCAAAAGGCGAATAGAGATTGGAGATTTTCTATAGACTGTCGAGCTTTAAATGGGATTAGTGTGAAGAATAAATTTCTTGTCCTATGATCGATGAACATTTAGATAAATTACATCAAGAGATTTTCTTGTCCAAATTGGTCCTCCTAGTTGGATATCGTTAGATTCGTGTCAATAAGAACGACGTTCCTAAGACTACTTTTCGCATCTATGACAGCTACTATAAGTTCGTGGTGATGTCATTTAGACTGACCAATGCCCTAGCTACTTTTTAGAGCTTAATGAACGAGATCTTTGAACCAAACCTTTGAAAATATTTTGGTTTTATTTGATGATATCATTGTTTATTCAACATCCTGGGAAGAGCATTTGAAGCATTTGCATTTTTTTTTTACTATTTTGTTTACCAATAATTGTTTTTGAAGGCTTCTAAATGCACATTTGGAGTTACAAAAGTGACGTATTTAAGACATATTATCTCAGCTAAAGGTGTTGTAGTGTCAGCTAAAAATATAGTTTGTGCTTAACTGGCACATTCCTACTTTAACCGCACATTCCTACTTTAACCAGAGTTGTCCGTGGGATTTTATGGTTATCTGGGTATTATCGTAAATTCATCATAAATTTTGGAGGAATTGTATCCCCACTTAATCTGCTCTTATTAAAAGATTATATTGGATGAAGCAACCTGACAAGGTTTTCAATAGTTAAAGGAAGCACTCACTTCACTGCCAGTTTTAGCTTACCGGATTTTTCTCAGTCTTTCGTAATTGAATGTGACGCAAGCAATATAGGAATTGGAGTGGTTCTGTCACAACAAGGTTGACCAATGACCTATTTCAGTAAAGCTTTAAAAGGGTCCACATTCTTTTGGTCTACTTACAAAAAGGAAATACTGGCCTTTATGAAATCCATTAAGAAGTGGCAATCGTATTTGCTGGGACAGACTTTTACAGTTTGAACTGATCAACAGAGTCTCAAGCACTTATTGTAACAACGAATCTCAACTCTAGCTCAAACACATTGGTAACCCAAACTTTTGGGCTATGACTATATCATTAAATACAAGCGTGATTCTGAGAATACCGCAGCTGACTCCTTATTTTGCGTGGTCAAGTTTTAGTTCATCTCATTTTCCACGCCCAAGGTAGGTTGGTAGGCCTAACTTCAGGAGGAGGTCCAATAGGACCCATATTATTCATGATTGGAAACTTAATCCTTTTCCAAACCATTTACAAAATAAGATGGCGTATGGTTCCTCAGTGATTGGGTCTACTTAAATTCACTTTCACCTTTGCTTTCACAGATTTTGAATGAGTGTCACAACACACCTACTAGTGGGCATTTCGGTTTTGTCAAAACTCGATCATTTGTGAAAATCTCTGGTGCTTGGGAGGGCATGAAATAGGTGGTCAAGAACTACATCAAAGAATGCTCTGTTTTTCAACGCTTTAAGATCAATTGCTTCATGCTAGCCAGATTGCTTCAACCTCCTACTACACCGACACAAGTATGGACTACATTAAGGGCCAACCCACTTTTAATGGCTATTCCATCATCATGGTCGTGATTGACCATTTCAGCAAGTATGCTTATTTCATTCTATTAAAGCACCCATTTACTGCTTGTTGTTAAGGCTTTTGTTTCCTATGTGGTTAAACGTCATGAAATTTTGGGTTCAATAGTGAGTGACCAAGATAAGATTTTCTTGAGTACTTTTTGAAAGACTCTCTCTCAATTGCAAGGCACCTAACTCTAAATGAGTTCAAGTTACCATCTATAGACGGATGGACAATCCAAATTCACCATTCAGCTCCTTGAACAATATTTACGTTGTTTTGCAGCTCAAGAAATGGATGGAATGACTGCTAATGGCAGAATTCAATTATAATATTTCAATTCATTCTTCCATTAACATGACCCCATTAAAAACCTTATATGGAGTCTCTCCTTCCTGTTTGCTAGCCTATGTTCCAAGTACTACAGTAGTACAAGCAGTAGATACTTGTCTTCAAGACCTTGATGCAATTCTTAAGGAACTGAAACATAATTTGTCTTTGGCTCTTGACAACATGATGAGATATGCTAATCAGCATAGGCGCAATATGAATTTTCAAGTTGGGGATCAAGTATATATGAAGTTACATCCATACCGAAATCCTTAATGGCTTCCAAGAGCTTTATGAAATTGTCTCCACATTTTTACAACCCATTCCATGTTGTTGAAAAAGTGGGTGTTGTGGACTATGGATTGTCTTTACTGCCGAGAGCACAAATTTATAATATTTTTCATGTTCGTCAACTTCACTAGCACGTGAAACCACTGATTCATACCTTTCCTCTTCTTCCACTTCCTATTGACACAAAGTTGGACATTTCGCAACCAGAAACCATCCTTGACCGCTGTGTAGTTCACAAAGGGAAGTATCGGCGAAAACTTGAAATTTTAGTCAAATGGAAAAGAGTTGCAGTGGAGTATGCATCATGGGAGGATGCTCATGTTTGTCTTGTTCTTTCCCACTTTCATCCTTGCAGACAAGGATTCTAGGGGGGACTTGATGCGAGTATGTGCATGGGAGGGTATACATTGGTGATAATGGTCTGCATGGCTAGTAGTGTTTGTAGTTTAGACTGCATGAGGTTGCTCTTAATCGCCCCGTAAGTCGAAGCTGCAACAACTGCCTAGTGCCTCTCAAAATCTGACCGTTCCTTTTATGATCTTTCAGATGGAATAAAACATTTACAGCTTGTTTGGTTTAACCCTGAAATATAGGTTTAACCTTGAAATATAGGCAAGAAATAGAATAGTTATTTTTAAGAATAAAAAAGGTGAGGAATATAATATAATATGTATGTTAATATTTAGTTTGAAAATATAAATTTGGAATGATAAAGG
>JAOTAZ010000219.1:8993416-9005399 GCA_025629785.1 Erythroxylum oxycarpum
AATTTTATTATATTAACTATTAGTATATTCTATTTAATATATTAATATTATGATTTCATGAGAGTTGATATTAAGAAAAAATTATTAAGGGTATATTAGGTAGTATGTATTTATTAGGTTACGTTACATCTTAAACCCCCCAAATTGGAAGTTTCTTATTTTCACTGTTTAGAATAGAATGAAACGTAACATGAAATCATCTGTTACCATCTTATTCTATTCCATTTCATTATAAAACCTTAAATTACATATCTTTCCGTTCCAATCAATCAAATCAAACAGGGGCTAAAGCCTAAAGGGTAGGAATTCTTTCTCTACTTACTTTTTTACAAAGTAAACGCGTGGCTCCGATTGTTTTGGCTGTTAGTAATAGAAACGTTGAGAAGTGAAACGCGGTACGACACCAATTTCAACCTCTGCCCTTTTGTATGTGGGGATTCTTTAAACTTTTTTGCTTATGACAATCTTGTCATGTCGTGCTTCTGGATATAGCTAGCTGGCTGCCTCTATGAAGTGAGTTTCACTGTTAAAGCAGTTACATATATAGACCAGGGACAATTAACTGCCAACTGTTTCTAAAAAAGATATTTGATACAAGGGAAAAAAATAAACGTCCGGTGTCAGGCTCAGAAACGGGGACATGGGAATAAGGAAGTAAGAGCCTATGTGCTTTGAACAAGTCAGTGTTACCTGCTTTCGTCTTACCTGGTTATAGTTCTCAGACGATTTCATGGACTTACATGTTAACAGCTGGTTACCTCAGTTCATTCATTATAAATGACTTATATATATATATATACAGTTAAAGGATAATTTCAAAACATTGCACTACGTGTGACAATCATCATTTAACATTAAAATATCATCTTGAGAATATCAAATACTCTTTAAGAATATCAAGTTCAACTCGATAGAAAAGCCCAACACAATTTCAGTATAATAACGGCAAATTATCTTTTTACATTAAAGTGACAAGAGTGTGTCCAATTTCAAAGACAAGAGTCCGTTACTACGCGTGGGGCAGTTGAGAAACACATTCCAGTAGATCGAAGAATCTGAACATATGACTTTTGTTGTTCGAACCTCGTCAAGAAAATATGCACGAAAGCAACATTTGGCAATTGCAGTACATCACAAAACTAATTACTAATGTGACGTGTTGCTGGGACCAACTTCAAGTTTTTAAGTTGTATATTTAAAAAAATTTCTTGACTTGGGTCAAGTCGGGTGATCGTTGCTCTCCCATCTTACATTACAAATGGTAAGAGGAGACAATTTGGGAGGTTGAGCCGTTGAGATATAGCCTAGTGTCTAACATCTCTTTAGCTCCTTAGGTTAGATGGAATGAGAACGGATTTACGATCTCTCACGGATATGTTTTGGTCTGTATGTTCGCATTCTTGAAAACGACTTGCCGTGTTATCTCTATCATTATCATCGTTGTCAACACAGGAGCTTTCCATTAACATCAGGCATCAAAGATCAAATTCACCATGTGAAAAGACCAGAGCGTGTGTAAATGAAGTGAAATCGACGCTAACGAAGAAGTCTGTGCTTTTGCTTACCTGGTTTCAGACATACGCGTACCAAGGCCACTTGTTTCGGAACTCTAATTGGTAATTACTGATAAACACCACTAAGGTTTACAAAATTTTCTTTTCTATACAATTTTTAAAGACGGACGGAGTTTCTTTAAAAATTTTCAAATCGAGGAAGTGAATAAATTGAAATTTACGAAATGGTCCCACCCAAATACTCTTAAGAATACAAAGTTACTTAAACCCCGTATAAATGCTACCCAAAAAGTCATCTCAATTACAGTATGAAAAAGAACATAATCATCTGTGACATTAAATGGAAGGAGCATGGGAACGCAAACACACAAGTCTCCAAACTATCAACTAAAGCCATCCTTTCGTGTTAACGTTTGACAAGATTTTGTCGTTAGCTTTGATTGTTACCTTACAGCACTATATTAAAATGGCATTTCATGTCGTTTAACACCGAAAACAGAGCATATAGGCATGCATCAGAAATTGGTTTCCTCGTTCAAACCAAAGAAAGTTGCATTGATAATTATCTTCGGGGTCATCATATAATAGGTTTGGTAAAGCATGGATACATTTTATCAAAAGCAGAAAAGATCAACAAATTAAAATCAAATATATTGGAGGGCTGAAAATAGTTTGGGCATTGACGTTAAATCGGTTAGTGCATTGTTTGTAGACTAGATTAGGAACTGTTTTTCCAATCTTTGATGCAAAGAAATTTGATTTGTAAGAAGAATGCTACTGAGTGGCGATGTGGGCTTGCTATTCTTGTTCACTCCACGTCTCGCTCGATTTTGTTTCCACAGTTATCAACCAATCCGAGGCTTCAGTAGGCCTTTTCTCTAGGCTTCTTCTTTCCTTCTACAAACATCAGCCCAATGTTTACTTGTTTATATCTTTAGCCCAAATGCAATGTACAAAGAAAATACATCAAATGGAGTTTTTTTTTTGAGAAAGAGTAAAAGGAATTATTTGATTTTAATATTAGATCCATTTTCTACAATAAATTTAACATTTTTTTATGAAATGTGTAGTTGTATTTGTCAAAGTTACAAGTGAGGAAGCATCAAAACACACAAATCATATTGAAAACCATCAAGAATTTACATCTATAGCTGCTACAACAATTTCAAACAAATTTTACGAATAAACTTTACATTTCAAAGTTCTATTTTGAATAAACTTTATATTTTAGAGTTTTATTTCGAGTAAATTTCATGTTAGGGTATTATTTTTTATTACAAATAGCTATACAATGGTACATCTTGTTAACTTCCATTATTTTTCATTATTTTATCAATAAATTTGATTTCTTTTATTTTTTAAATATTGAATTAAATTTGGTGTATTTTTAGCTATTATATTAAAATAGATTGCTTTTGTACTGCATCAGGTGGTATCTAAGCTTTGAAAACTCGAGATTTGTTCCTTTGACAATAGCTAACAATACCACGAATAAAGTTTATAGGCTAATCAAAGTTTTGAGAGTAATTGAAGAAAATAGGGAGTTAATTCGTAATATAATTGGCAACTAGCAAAGATAAATGATAAATTGCAAGTGTTGTTGTGAGAAGATAATAATAGGAGAATTTAGAATCAAGTTGATAGGGAAGATTGCCCTACAAGATGTATTCGAATTTGAAATCTTGCACCATGGGATTATAACAATAGTTCTAGTGATGAGGAAATTCGTTTTTCAGTCTTTTTTGTATATTTGATTACGTAAAAGTGGCATACATAAAGCTAATTATGAAAAACGAGTCAAAAATAGATCAAAAAGAGCAAAAAAACGAGTCCTGGGGTCATCGAAAACCGCCCTCCCTAATGGAGGGCGATGCACCATCTGTCACATGCACCGCACACACTCGACGATGCTACAGTGCCGAGGGGAGAGGCGATACGAATGGCGCATGCATTGCAGGCATCAATCGAGTGCTGCCAAGTGGCTCCACGCACGTTGCATTGCACACGCCTCACGCGGTGCACCCTCTCACCAGCACGGAATAGCTACTGCGTGCTTCACACGTACCCGCATCGATTCTGACATGTGGAAGGTAGGGATTTAGACACTTGGAGGCATGTGTAACGCACACACACTACAGTAAACATGCGTGTGAGCGTGGGGGGCGCGTTTGTACTCTGATCACTTTTATGTGGGGTCTAATTACATATATTATGTATTCAGTCCAAAGGTTTTTTATAATATGTGTGATCAGATTCTCAATATAGATACTGCTTTAATGCTTTAAGTATCATTGTTATCCTGCATTTATACTGATGTTTACATTGTCTTTACTAGTTTACAGTCACCTTTTTTGTAAACAACAATGCTGTCACAATTAAGACCTTAAATGATTTCAATTTCAAGAAGTGAAAGAAGGATGTGGAGTTTGCGATGGAGATGGCTAATGTCGGTATGATGATGCACATCGAGAGACCTTTTTCACATACATATATCAGCTCAGAAGCTGATAAAGCAGCTAGGACAGTCTGGGACTGGTCAAATACCTTTCTACTAAGCCCTTCACCTTACTCTTCTTAATCTCTCTCAGCCTCTTCGTTATAACCTATTTCATTCCCTTTGGCACATTTCTGATCTCCAACCACTCATCCAAAACACATATTAAAGAAAAATACTTAGGAAGAAGGAAATATAGAACTCATATTAGCCAACATAGTAACTCTTGTCTTTATGTTAAAAATAAGTGTAATCACTTGATATTGACACAAGCAGGAGTCTATAATTGTGTAAAAAGGATATCACCCCTAGAGATAGCAAAAAACGGAAACTCCCTCATTGAAGAAGGCTCGTTGTCTTGTAAAACTCTCCAAGATGAAGGAACTCCTTTTGTCTTTTAGAATGTAGGAAAACAATGAGAGAAGAAAAACATAAAGAGAAGAAATAAAAAGAAAACATTGGAGGAATGAAAGAAGAGAAATGATGACAAAAGGCATTACTTGAGAACCATAACAATGAGAAGAAGAACAATTATAGGCGAAACAAACGAGGGGAATAAAGGAGGGGTATTCGTAGCTAAACACAAAGGAAGAAGAAGAAGAATTTGAGGATATGAGCGGAAACCTTTAGGTTATCAGTCTAAAAAAAACGAAGTCATTTAAGTGATAGCGTCATTTAAATTATCTTTGGAGTATTATTTTTTTACTACAAAAAAAATTTTATAGCCAAAAAGTTTTGCCTACAAAATGTATTTTGTAGTTAAAAATGCAGCTGACAGCTATAAATGGGGATAAGATTCGCAATTATGAAGGTACTACTTCAATAGGCACAATTTAGAATTTTCAAAGCCAAATACTAACTGTTAGATACAAATTTCAAATCTGGTCGGATTAATTGAAGGGAACTTGGAAAAGAGAGGGTAGAAATCTTGTTTCTTTATGGAGGAGGAAATAATTATTGAAGAGGAGATTTCTACCGCTAGATTATGAACAATATATCTTTAATGCTTACCAACACCACCACCAAGGAAATAGGAGTGTTTATAAAAAAAAAGTTTAGAGCCTACAATCAATTGTCTAAAATCTAACCCTAACAAGTTTCAATATACTTGACAGGATTAAAGCAAAGTATAAGGGATAAGATTAAGAACTATATGGTGTTAACATGTCAAGAAGCTAGGAATTTGGCGATGAAGGCATAATCTATACTGAATGAGAATCCAATAGAATTTTAGAGCTATGGGTATAAAAAAGAAGCCATTGAGAAAGGAAAAGTGGTGGTAAATGCATCTTTTACATATCGTAATGGTGGAAAAAGTAACATTAATAGTGAAATTTCAATTAAGGCAGCTTTAATTGCGACAAAATCCATAAATTGATGCAATAAACCACATCGTAAATCTAATGACTGTCCAAAGAAGAAAGTGGTAAATATGGTGGAGCAATATGGTGGAGCAATATATGTACCCAAAGAAGATTATTGACAGTAATAAGAGGAAGAGGATGGTGATGCTTTTTTGGGAGTGATTAGAAGGTTGATGATATCCTATAAGGAGTAAGATGATTTGAAAAGGCATAAAATTTTGCATAGATAATGTTCATGGTACAAAAGTAGCTTATGTAAGTTGATTATTGATAAAGGTAGCCAAGAAAATATTATAAGTAAGGCAAAGGTGAATTGAAGTTAAGTACTGAGTCACATTCTAAACCTTAAAGCTTTAGATGGAATAATAAAGTTGGAGAAATCTTTATCAATGAACATTATAAGGTACCATCCTCAATTGGTAAATACTCCGATGAGCATTATTGTGATGTTGTTGATTTGTATGCATGTCATCTACTTTTGGAAAGATTATGATAATATGATGTTAATGCAATGCATTCAAGTACTTATAGGTAAGAAAGTATGTCAAACCCAATCAGAAGAGTAAAAAGCCTTTATTGTAAGTGATAAATGATTTTTAAAAAATTATGATTGAGAAAAAAGAAACAAGGAAAGTGCATTTATTGATTGTAAAAGAAGAAGAGGTGAGAGAAAATAAGAAATATGAAATTCTCTTGGAAATCTAGCCTATTTTAAAGGAGTTTAGGGATGAAGTTCATGATGATTTACTTAATAAATCACCTCTTTTATGTGATATCCAACACTATGTTGACCTTGCTCCTAGTGTAGTTTACTTAATCTACCTTACTAATATATGAGTCTAAAAGAAAATATGATATTAAAAGAGAAGGTAGAAGAATTAATTAAGAAAGGGAGAGCATGAGTCCATCTGCTATTTTTATTTTGATTACTACAAAGAAATACGATAGTCAAAGGATGTGTATTAGTAGGTAAATAAAAAATACTATTAGGTTCAAGTTTCATAACCCAAGGTTAGATGATATATTGGATCAATGGAGTAGAGTAGTTTTTTTGCCATTTGAAATTGACTCACAAAATTTTTTACCATAAAATAAGGATAAGGTTTGGAGATCAATGAAAAATTGCATTCAAGACAAGGAATGAATTATATAAATAGTTAGTTATATCATTCGGGTTGACCAATGCACCGAGTATCTTTATGCAGCTCACGAACCAAATGTTACGACCTTTTATAGGTCAATTTATTATGATTTATTTTGATAACATCCTTACCTATAACAAATTTGTTGATGGGCATATTGAGAATCTTAAAAGGGTGTTTGAATTTTTAAGGATAATAAATTATAAGTTAATTTTAAGAAGTTCATATTATGACTGGAAAATTGTTATTTCTTAAATACATATGGGGAAAGATGGTGTTAGGGTTAATGAAGATAAAGTAAAAGCCATATAGAATGGTTTACACCTAAGAATAGTGAGGATGTGAGAAATTTTCATGGGAGGAAGATAAAGTACCTCCTATAATTGATTGCTTGAAAAAGTATAAATTTAAATGGGAGAAAGAACATGAACAATGTATTGTTTTTATTAAATAAAAATTATATACAACTTGTGGTTTAGCCTTACCTAATTTTTACAAATTGTTTGAGGAAAGTATGATGTTAGTTTATTTGGAACCGATACTACTTTCTCCCCTAAAAATAATCAATAACTTACTTTAGCAAAAAGGATGAGTTATGTTAAACAAAAATAGGCTACTTATGATAAAGAATTATATAATGTTGTGAGGATGATGAAAATACGAGAGTATTTTTTGATTAAAAAGGAATTTGTTCTCTGCCTGATCATCAAGCCTTGAAATATTTGGAAGCTAAAAAGAGTTAATAACTAAAATGCATAATAGATGGTCAGCCTTTGTTGATAAATTTTCCTATAAACTTATTTACAATATGGGAAAAAGTAATATGGTAGTTGATGTATTGAGTAGAAGGGTGGCTATGATTAAAACCTTAAGTATAAACATTGATAAGTTTAATCATTTAAACAAATTATATATAGATGATGCTAACTTCAAGGATATGTGACAAACATGTTTGGTTAAGAAATCATATTAAAACTATTTTGTTTATGATGAGTTCTTTATGAAAGGTAATTAGCTTTATCTTCTACGTATTTCACTAGGGAAGAAGATGATTAGAGATTTACAAAGTGGAGATTAGTTGATCATTTTAGTAGGAATAAAACTCATGATGAGGTTCGTAAGAGATATTTTAAGCCTAAATTGATGAGTCGAATCTATTGTTTTAGGGTGTCAAACTTACAAAGGAAATATTTCTAATACTTGTTTATATATGTCATTACCTTTTCCTAATAATATTTTGGAGGATCTTTATATAGATTTTATGTTGGGATTACCAAGAGCACAAAAAGAACTAATTTTTTAAATTATGGTTGATAGGTTTTCAAAGATGACATGTTTTCTACCTTGTAAGAATATGACAAATGCTACTTTAATTATAAAACTATTCTTTAGAGAGGTGGTGAGATTCTATGTCATTCCGAATCTATTATATTTGATCGTGATACCCAGTTCTTGAGTCACTTATAGAGAATTTTGTGAGATGTGTTTAATTCTTTTCTTAAATGTAATAACATCATTCATCCATAAACTAATGGGCAAACAAAAGTGGTGAATAGAATATTGGGTGAGTTGATGAGATGAGCATGTAATGACAAGCCAGATAATCGAGATTTTCTTATTGTTCAAGCCAAATTTGTCTATAACAATATTGTCCATCATTCCATTGGTCTTTCCTTATTTATTATAGTTTATACTAAGTAGCTAATTAGACTTTTGAGTTTGTTAAATTGCCTAAGGTACTAATTTGAACGTGAGTGCTGAAAAGTTATCCAAAGAGACAAAAGAAGTTCAAGTGAAGGTGAAACAGAAACTTAAAAAGGGCTAATACAAATTATAATTGTAATGTTGACTAACATAAAAGAGCCAAAGTGTTTTAAGTTGGCGATGAGGTTATTTTATTCTTGAGCAAGAATCTAATAGTTAAAGGACATCATAAATTGAAGGTGAAGACATATGGAATGTTCAAGATCACAAAAAAGATTAACGATAATGCTTATCTCTTTCAATAACCATTGTAGATGGGTAACATCAATCCTACATTCCATGTTGTTAATATTTCACTTTATTTGTTTGATTTTAAGTCTGGATATTTTGATCATAATTCGGGGTCGAGTTCTTTACAAGTAGAGGTAACTGATGAGGTATCAAATATACAAATCCATATTGAAACAGTCAAGAATTCATACATAAAGCTGTCACAGTTCTATTTCAAATGAATTTAATATTTTTAGTATTCTATCATAAATAAACTTCATATTTTAGGATTCTATTTTGAATAAAATTCATATTTTAGAGTTCTATTTTGAATAAATTTTATGTTAAAGTGTTAATTTTCATTATAAATAGTTGTAAGATGGCATAAATTATTAAATTTCATTATTTTATTAATCAATTTAACCACTTTTGAAGTTTTCTTCAAATCTTAAATTAGATTTGATGTGCTTTCTATTCTTAGATTAAAATAAGTTACTTATGCGTTATGTAAACAAATTTCAAAAAAAATTATGAGTCCATTCATACTTGAGAAAATATTTTTATGTTTTTCACTCCTAAATATAAGAGAGTTTTACTTTCACCACACTTATGTTAAAGGCACTTATAATTATCACATATCAAAACTTAGAATTCAAATAAAAGAAAATTGTTGACCTATTATTAAATAAATAAGAAAAAAATTAGTTGCTTATAGTTAGGTTATTTCTATAAATAAGTAACCTTGTGTTAGTAAGTTTTCAAACACGTCACTGCAAGAAAATAACATATTACTAATGGAAACAATTTTGGCAATTTTTTTAAAATAGTTTTTTGTGACTGCTAAAATTTTCGTTGGTAAACGTGGAAAAAAATTATTCCTGAGATTTTCCCAACAGAATATAGTAATAGAAAAGTAAATTTTGTTGTAAAAATAGGCGGCAATGGGTGGTGGAAAATTATGCATCTAAATTACTGATGGAACGGTAGCTCTGTCGGTAAATGTCGGTTTCTCCAAAAATTAAAATGACGTCATTTGGTTTTAAACCAAATGACATCGTTTTGAATAGCCTCATAAGCCACCTGAAACCCCCTTCTTCCTCCCTTTTTCATTTTCTCTCTTCCTCCTTACTTTATAGCTATCGATTCCTTTTCCTCCTAAGCATTCAACGTTGATTTTTGTTTGTTTCGGTCCATCGTGCATAGTTTTCAGTTAAGTTTGTTCTTTGGTTTCCTAATGTCTCCAAAAAATTCGTTGTTAGTGTTGAACATGGGTAGGTTTTCATGGATTATGGGTATATGAACATGGGTGGGTGAGTTGTCATGGATTGTGGGTATTATGCGTTTTTACCTAATGTTGTTAATTTATTTTTTGTTTGCATGTGTTTTTGTTGGTAAATAATGAAAAATGTAGTGATTTTGATATTAGCTAGAGATGAATTCAGGTTGCCTATGCATTGTTCAATGAAATATCTCTTAGAGATGTTGGTGAGACTTGGTTAATGCCTAGACTTGGTTAATGCCTTGGAATCTAAAGAAACTGCCTAGAGTAGTTGCATAAGACTTGAAATGGAAAATTAACAATTATATGGAAGGATTTCATATAATAGAATGAAATTGGACAATTATATGGAAGGCGATATTTGTGAAACAATTAATGAGCATTTTTATGTATTAATATGGTAGAAGTTGAATATACTTCAATATTCAATTATGTAGATAATTGCATGAGATTTCTTAGTTACCCAATGGTTACAGTTGCTTCTAAGTCTGCTTTTCGTACTATTTGTTGAATAATGAATTCTTATCACAATTGATTTCATCCAATAACTTAAGAAGTGTTGATGTATGTGAAGAGTGTTGATGTATGTCAAGAGTTGGTATATACTGAAATACTTGTATGACTTCAATAAATATCTCCATATTATTGTATATTTTGTTTGTTATATTATGATATATATATAGATAATGTAGACATAGATATGGTTATTCATCATTTTAAAAGTTTACTTCAAGAAATATTTGATGAACAAAGCTTATCTATTTGTTAATAATCATGTATTTATTTAATCATTTTTTTGTATAATTGTGTATGATTTCCATTATGAGTTCTTTTTAAATATAAAGGAAATGATGTGAAGCGATGCCATATTGTATCACAATCTTCTTTTATCTTCTTGTTAAAGTATGTTACTGGTTTTTATGTGTATCTATAAAACCAAATTGATATATTTGATCACTCCCTTTAAATAATAGTCTCTAAAAGTTGTCTAAAAATTAGGATATTTGACATTTATATATGTTTTCATGCCCTTCGACACATGTTTTATGTCAAGGATTTATCTATGTCTTTTATGGAAGAGATAAAGTGTTTGGTATGCCCATGTCCTTAGGCCATGAATCTTCTTATTTCTTTCGAAATTAATGCATGATTTCTACCACAATTGTGTCCTTATATTATGGATCAATTTCACAACAACCTCTCTTCAGCCCCTATTCTAGGTCATGTCTCTTATTTTACTTAATCCACATAAGACATGAGTTGGCACCTGGGCAGATAGGAACACATAGGCCAATCCATGTTCCTTCAAGAATTATAATTTTCTTCATATTTTTGCTTTAAATAACATCCAGTTCTTAAACAATTTCATCCTATAGTTAATTTATTTATAATTATATGAAAATAAATCCAAGTTATTTATAAAAATATATCCATTTTCATGCACATTAAATATTCTCATGCTTAGACTTTTGCTTGTCCTCAAGTAAATCAATTTCAATCACTCTTAACTTAAATAGGTGACAATTTTAAGGAAACAAAACAAATATATTAGAGAAATCAAGGTTATCCATTATCTACTCAATTGCATTATTCATCAACTAAAAAGGCATTCAAATACTTGCATTCAATTCTTAGTCAATTTAATTTAATAATAACTTAATTCATATACTTTAGTCTCTAACTTAGAAAAGCCACCCTGTTTGAAAATGTATCATTTCATTTGTCTATCTAAAAGGCTAGAGTTACTATTATTCTTCTCTAAAAGTTACTTTGTTATTTTAAATTGATGTTCTTGGGTTTTGATAATTAAATTCGTTTTTGTAGGAAAATTTTAAATTGACGGAATAAGCTTCCTAAGATTTAAAACATCAATTTTCTTTGGCAAGTAAGATTGTTGGCTTCTCCTCTTTTTATTAGTCATAATTATTTCCTTTTAGATTATAATGCCTATTTAGCTTACCAGTATTTATGTCTTTGTTAATATTTCATAATATATTTTAATTTTTTGTATTTTTTGATTAATTCAAGGTTCAATATACTTTATTCCTTTGTGTTTCCTTGTATTGATCTTTTAATAATATGTACCACAAGTTTGTGATAGAATTAATTGATCAATGCTACTGTCCTAGCCATTAAATGGTTAGTTTTTGTTTCTAACGAATGTTTTAGGTTATTGTAAGTATAAATAGATTACATATGAATTATGGGAGTGCTTG
>JAOTAZ010000219.1:9099569-9117043 GCA_025629785.1 Erythroxylum oxycarpum
ATATGACTTAAGATCATACGTATGTTATCTAAAGTCATTTATCAAAATTATTAAAATACAATTTGAAAATTTAAATTTAGATATAATATTTTCAAATGATAGCGTGACTATGCATTATTTAGGGAATGTTACATTTCTTATAAAAAAATGTACATTGTTAAAACTAGGTGATGTTAGCTATTTATTGAATTCTGAAGGATGCTAAAATTAAGTCATTCCAAGGCACGAACCTAGATATCTGTATCGATATATATCTATAAATACATTTTATTCTTGAGTATCATAAGATACAAATACTTTGTCATTGAATCAGTCTCATCCCCCCACTTTTAGCATTAATTAGAATGTGATGCACAAGACAAGAATTTAGGAATGGCAACCTTATGCTTTTGCTTCCACACTCTCACAAGAACCTTAATTAGCAATTCTATTTGGTGGGATCCTTCATATATATATGTTAATCTTAACAAGAACATAGAAATTGGCGACGACTGTTAAAACAAAACCGGTAATCAACATAAATCTTCTTGTTGATCACAGCTAACATTAATCTAAGACCAACAGTCCTATATTTGTAATGTTGTTGAAATAGGTCAGAAGGCTAAATTTGTTGAACTAGGAAAAGACAAAGCCCTGAATTTAGTAAATCAGCTTGACTTCTTAGCCATTAGTTTCTTCAACGAACCTTAAACAATACCCCTAACCATATTACAGGTTTTATTACTTTGTTATACACCGTCCCTCTACAGTTCTTGATCTTATCTATCTATATCAAACATGCACCCCGCCATCTTATATTGCTTCAACCATAGCTAGACAAGTGATACTCAAAACCTCTCCTCTTCATCATCAACTCTGTTTCTCTGATATATTTGTAAGAAGGGGAAAAAAAACAAGAGTTTTCCATTCACTTCAAGTTCTAAGCCTCTCATTCTGGGGCATAAAGGGTTCTTCTCTTTTTCTTAAGTGCTGTTATCTTTTACCTAGTTGAAGAGGATTGTTGGGGAGTAATATTTTGTGAACGCTCTCCTTCCTTCATAGACAAAGAAGGAAAGAAGAAGCGAGCAAAGACAAAGAGAGGGGCTAAGTTCATGATGGTACGTGCATTAGAACGCGAAAGGAGCATTCAGGCAACAAAATCTTTCAGCTGGAGAAGAATGTACGAGGGCCAAGGTAGACAAGCTCATAGTATGATCTTAGAGAGTGGGAACGATGCAGAAGGTGGTGAGGATAATATATTGCATTCAAGAAGTTATGTGTCGAGGGCTATTGGAGACCGCCTCAGTGATTGTCAATATTTTGGGAGTCCTTTTGATCGCGAAAAACGTCAGATTCCACGTCCTGATGTTGCTGAGACCAAAACACCAAGCAGTCGGGAAAAGACTGGTCCCTCAGGTAGGCTTCAGTCGTTACCATGTCCAGGCTCGTTGTCGTTGGATTGTTATGTGAATCAGTTCAGATTCTGTTGAATGATAAAGGGAAGATGGTGATTTTTTTTTGGTGGTTCAGAAATGGATATGATGAAGGAAAAGTTTGCTAAATTGCTTTTGGGAGAAGACATGTCTGGTGGTGGAAAAGGTGTTTCTTCAGCTTTGGCCTTGTCAAATGCCATTACAAATCTTGCTGGTATTGCAGTTTTCCTAAATAATGCAGTTGATTTTCCTGTAGTGAACATGAAATTTGTGATTGCATTGCTTAGATGAACAATGAAATTTTAGTTCCTATAAACACTGGTTCCAAAATGTGACATGTTTCCTGTATGATCAGTAAATCAACGATAATTAGTTGGTAAGAGGTTTATATAAATACGGCTGAATGCTAATATCTGTTTGCCCTTTTGGACTGTTACATGATGCAGCATCCGTTTTTGGTGAACAAAAGAGATTGGAGCCCATGTCAGCAGAGACCAAAGCAAGGTGGGTAAGAGAGATTGAATGGCTTCTTTCGGTCACTGATCACATTGTTGAATTAGTCCCTTCACAACAATCCACAAATGGTGTCAATATGGAGGTAAGAAGTCAATACGCAGCATGCTAATTATGCATACATTGGTATGGAAACGTATTTCACTGACATTCTTATTTTGTGCATCTGTCTTGACTATCATAGATCATGACGACACAGTTAAGAAGTGATCTGCTCACCAACATCCCTGGTTTGAGGAAGTTGGACGCCATCCTCATTGTAAGTTGAACCATATTCTTGTTCCTTGTGGTTACTGGAAAAGTGAATTCCTAGACAAGCTTAGACTCTTCCCTCGTTACCAAAATCTGCTAATCTGCTAATCTGCTAAACAGGACCTCCTAGATAACTTCGCACACCAGAAAGAGTTCTGGTATGTGTCCAAAGACAGCAATGATTCACAAGAAGGTACTCCACCTAGAAATGATGACAAATGGTGGATTCCTACAGCTAAGGTACCCCCTGGTGGATTATCAGAGTCAACGAGAAGATGGCTGCAATTTCAGAAGGATTCTGTAAACCAAGTTCTTAAAGCGGCCATGGCTATAAATGCTCAAGTGCTGTCAGAAATGGAGATCCCGGAAAACTACATAGAGTCACTTCCCAAGGTATGGTATTGAAAGTGTCAACAACCCCCTTCTAAATCTCAAAACATCTGAGCCTTGACAACTAACATTGTCTGTTTTTACTGTTAGAATGGAAGATCAAGCCTTGGAGATTCCCTATACAAGAGTATAACAGTAGAATACTTTGATCCTGAGCAGTTCCTGTCAACCCTGGACCTGTCATCAGAACACAAAGTTCTTGATCTCAAAAACAGGATTGAGGCCTCCATTGTGATTTGGAAGAGGAAGATGAATCAAAAGGATGGAAAATCATCCTGGGGTTCGGCAGTTAGTTTGGAAAAGAGAGAACTCTTTGAGGAGAGAGCAGAAACCATCCTTCTTCTCCTCAAACAAAGGTTTCCAGGACTACCACAATCTGCACTAGACATAAGCAAGATCCAATACAACAAGGTAACGTAAATGTTGCCATGTTAATCTTCGCTTTCCAAGCCAACCGGAACTAATAAAATAGTTTACTTTGCGCAGGATGTAGGACAAGCCATTCTAGAGAGCTATTCAAGAATAATAGAGAGCTTGGCTTACACAATATTGTCAAGGATTGAGGATGTCATCTATGCAGACTCTCAGGTTCAAAGTCCACCTTCAGGGCCAAACGACAAGGTGGAGGAAGATACAGACAAGATGATTTCTTCAGAAACACCAACATCGAAGACACTCTTAGATTTCATGGGATGGAATGTGGACCAAAAAGAGGCAAAGAAAAGCAGCTCCATAGGCAGTGGTGAATATGACAAGCTTGCTATGAAAGCCTATTAAAACTATCCCAAAGAAGTCTTCCTGCTTAGAGAAGCTTGAGATCTTGAGTGGGCTAAAGAGCCCAACAGCTCGGCATTGACATCATAAATTGTAAAAGTACAAAGGAAATGGAATGGACAAAAGAAGCAGAAACGCTAACTGAAGTTGAAACTTCCTACGTATACAAATGTAGTCAGGGAATTGGATTTAACATTCATCAAATGTAGATAAGGAGCTTAGCAGTTGTGTTAGGAAAATCCACTATGTAACTACTGAGTTTAATTCATTTGTTATTGCTTTGGCTAAACCAAATACACTTGCATTCGGTTTGGATTTCCTGCTCTCTTTTGTTTGGCGTCAAACTTCAGCTTAGTACTCTCAGGACACATGCAAGGGACGAGATTAGCTTCTGTATATTGAAGTATATGCCAATCCGATTGATGAAAAATAGTATCTTTGGTGGGATTACATACCAAAGATCTGATCGTTGTGGGAACGACAAATGGGAAATGTATAAATGCCAAAATTTTCGATTTTATGACGCTATAGAGATGATAACATGTATGAGTTAAGAGTTGAATCCAACTCCTGGAACATGCCCGTTATCTAGTCAATTCCTCAATAAGCATGTAAAGCATGGAAAGATACGATGTTCAAAAGGTTCTGACATCCTTTTCTGTAACGTTTTCCAGCAAACGAAGGATAAAAATATGAAAAGGACACGCAATTAGGAATCTCTTTTATCCTTGCCAACACGAGTAACCGCAGCATGTATTGCATCTGCAAGATGAGGGACTGTTGCAGAACTAAGCCCTGCCATGCTTATCCTCCTGTAGAATAAAAAAAGAGGAAAGAATCACGTTATATCATCACCGTCCCACTCAAATTGAGCATCAGTAAACTGCATTTAGTGGTAAATATGATATTGTTAGAACCTGAAAATTAGCATCATTACGGTATCCAGAATCGTGAACCTTTATCTGACTCTATAATCATATTGGAGCATTAACATATTTGAAGGATTTGAAAAATGTCCAGTTTAATTTTTGATTAATACCAGTAATTTGGTTATGGAAAAGGGCAAGAAAAACGTTAATCACAAACAGATTGGAAGGACAAGACTCCTCCATCCTGGACAAACATCTGAGCTTTCAAATATTGTAATTTCAAGTTTCGAAAAGGATGATAAAATTACCCATCGGATGTCATGTAAATGTGATACTCTTTGGTCATGAAGGCAACTTGTTCACTGTTCAAGCCAGTGAAGGTAAACATTCCGATCTGCTCGAAGATGTGACTCCAGCGACCAGGAGTGCCTAAGACGAGGAAAAGAGCATTCAAAAAAAATCCACAAACTAGTACATCATGATGATGTACATAACCAAGCTAGGATTAGAATATTTGAATATTGATGTAACAAACACAGATGCATGAAATTAGGGTGTTATAAAAGGAAGGAGTTGAGAAAAAAGCTCAAAGGTTACGCAGACAGTTTGCATCAGAAACTTTAAGGCACAGGATACCTTTATGGTATTGTCACATGATTTTTTTGACTAGATGTCATCTCGTGCACAGGTCAATTTAATAACTTCATAATCTTGACCCTAAATGCTAATGAAAGAGAGATAATTAAAGAAGGATAACAGGAAGTGGATCAGAGTACCCCTAGCACATATAGCATTAAAAAGTTTCTCTCGCATATCAATAATCCGGTCGGCCATTCCTTTCAGCTCAATGGTCCATTCGTTATACATATCCCTGCAACAAATAACAAAAGTTGAAGAACACTAGAGGTTAATCTCATGAATTCTAATTGCTTCATCAAATGGCGTAGGTCTATGACTCGTTTCATCAGATCAGATGGTAAGGAAGAAATGACTCAAACCAATAATAAGCATTATTGTTGGTCATTTAACTTTGAATATTCCTAATACTATGTATATTGTCAAGGAATTTAAATAGCTTATTGCTTCATTGGTCAAAAGAAGCTCTAATACTATTCCATTCTTACCAAGTGCAAATATGCATTTCTATGCTTACACCTTATGAGCTAATAAACTATCCCAATGCTGACCAGGTATATACCTGTCTTTAAGAATTGTAGCAACAATAGAAGCACCATGAATGGGCGGATTCGAATACATGGGCCGGATCACAAGTTTCAGCTGGCTCTCAACCCTGCTTGCCACATCTGCCGTCTTGCAGATCTGTAAAAATTTAGCGATATGATTATATGGTTTATTTTTCAGAAGCATTTTAAAAAGAAACCCTACGGAAACTTCAGGTTTCTATGCAAACAGATAATCTTCTAACAAACAATTTGGTGCTCTAATATAGTATCACCACCTCCAACCTAATCCCCAACTCCTTCTTCCTCCTCACTTTCCAGAATGAAACACATATCAACCTTGAATATCAACAAAGGGAATTTTCCTTGACAAAGAAAAGCTGATTTGATACCATAAACCAAGAAATTAAATATACCAAATTTAAAGAAAAGTTGATTTGATACCATAAACCAGGAAATTAAATAAACCAAATATATAAACTTAACCAAAATGGAAGCTGTTGCATTATAGAAACTCACTTATAATTTCAGTTATTCAATGTGCATTAAATAAGGGCTTTTAAGCAAAAGAAGAGCATTTCAGAGAAGAGGATCTTACAATGCTGAGAGCACCAACACGTTCCCCATAGAGTCCCATATTTTTAGCATAACTCTGTGCTACTAGACAGTCACCACCATCTGCAACAAACATTCGAACAGACTGTGCATCTGCATCTAGGCTACCACTTGCAAATCCCTAAAAGTATCAATTGTGAAGTATTCGTCAGTCAGAATGCTTCAATCTTCTAGCATGAAGAATATTTAATTACTACAGAGTAATAATCTAGAGGTAGTTTGAGTCTTTGGAAGAACTAGGGAGGCTTATGAAGACTTAACAGCTCATACACAACAACAAATGCAGATATGGTTATGATCTCAAATTACTTTAGCCTCCATTTTTCCAACAATGTTCCTGTACCTGATATGCACTGTCAAAGAAAGGTAGCAAAGCTTTTGATCGTATCAACTGTCTGATCTGCGTCAACTGCCCAAGGTTTAGGTCAACACCAGTTGGGTTATGAGCACATGCATGAAGAAGCACAATTGATCCTGATGGTGCAGCTTCAAGATCCTCCAGCAATCCTTTATTTCACAAGTATGGCAAAAGTTCAATCTTTGAGTAGCGGAATTTAACAACTAAGAATCATAAGATACTCCTCTAAGGAGTATGAACAGACTAATATTACTAATCAAGGTTTAAGTGCACATAAGCATCTCAAATTCATTAAATCATTCAGTCAGACTAACACTATAATCCATAAACATCAGCGGTTACATATGTCCTAAGTTGTACGTTTAACACATTAAGAACAACTATAAGCTTAGAAGCAACAATAATACAAGATGACGCCAAAATGAGTTCACTTAGAACAAAGGTCAAACCTTGGAAGTTCAGACCACGTGTTGTTGGATCATAATAACGGTATGTTTTCACAGACAATCCGGCAAGAGTGAAGATTTTTGCATGATTTCCCCAAGTTGGCTGTGGAATGTATATTGTGAGCTGCCAAAAAATAGTGGATAAAAGTCAATTACAGTTTCGATTACTCCAGTCTATTTTCTTATTTTAAAAAAGAAAAAGACTTTTGAGCACAAATGACAATGAGGGGTTAAAAAAAAAAAGCGACTTACTTGGTGATGATGCCTTGCAAGAAACTCGCTACCAACCCTAAGAGAACCAGTACCTGACAAGCACTGGACAGTAGTCACCCTGTTATCTTGAATGGCTGGGCTGTTGAAAAGCAAGCAAAATATAAAATTGACAATCCAGAAAACTTTGGTTGTTGTAGCAGTTAATCATTTTTGATCCAAATTAATGTCCTAAACTTATTTTCAGTACCACCTTCTCACAAGTTATTCGAAAACTTGCAAGTTCCAACAGTCTCTTTACCTATCAGCACCAAGAATAAGTTTGGCACTCAATTTGTTGAACTCCGCGAGCCCAACAATTGGAAGATACTCTTTGACCCGAGAACTGGAAAATGCAAAACAGTAAAGACATTAACAAATATAAAACAACAAGTGCAACCACAGATAGAAATAGCAATTTAGTAGCTTACGGATCATTAACTAAAATTTGCTCTGCCCGTCTAACAACATTTAGAACCAGAGGCTTCCCTTCCTGCGTCACAACATTAACTTTGCAATTAAATGAATTAATATTGCAGCATAACACTTGCGTAAAGACCATGATCAGAGAATTTAAGCGTGCATACACGTAGACAAATACACGAGACACAATTAATGAAAGGATAAAAAGGCAAACCTCAGTTCTGTAAGCACCAACGCCCAAATTCAACTTATTAGGGCTGGTATCCTTGTTATAAGCGACGGTGACCTGCTTGTTTGACAATAAATATAGTGATTAACATGAAACAATTTGTTAAGCAGAGTGAGAACAACGCATTAAACGAATCCCATTAGTAAGAGTAAAATTTATCAAACTATAAGGTCAAAACTAAATGCCCAATTCTTTTTATATAAAAGAAATATGCAAGCAAGACTCTGATCCAATGATCTTGTAACCAACAACTCAACGTAATCTTGCTTAAGCATGCATCTTCTTGATGCGTTTGATCACCTAATGGATCAAGCAACTAATTCTTTGTTTGATCAGCTAATGGATCAACTGTATACTTCCAAACAAACAACGTGGGACATCATAAGCACAGAACCTGCTTATGTATGAGCGCAAATGAACAGAATAAAAACGAAGAGGAAACAGAAGAAGAAGAAGAGAGTTACCCCGAGAATAGGATCTTCAGGAGCCCGCACGATGTTAGCAAACACAGAGTCAGAATCCATAGGTTAAAACTCTCTTTCGACCAGATTACTAACGAAGACGTCAAAGATTGATCATATGGAGGTATATATATTAAGTAGTCTGGTGTGATCTCTGTTTTGGCAATTTGGGTTTCTGTAAAAATGTTTCGAGTACTGTGGGCGCCGTTGGAGTTAAGACTTGTTTTGTATCCTCTCTCCTGTGCCGGCCCATTGTTTAAGGTTTGTTTTTCAACTGTCGTCGTTTCAGCATATGCTTGTCGTTTGGCTATATTTACATAGGTTTCCCAATCAAATAATAATTGTATGTTCTGTCTCCACTTTCAATGAAAATGTTACTTGGTTTTGCTGTCTGAAATGCTGATTAACTAAGAAAATTACAAGTACATCCATCGATTCAAGACAATTAAGTGATATAATAATATAAAGACAAGTTCTATGAAGAAGTAGTCGTTTTGGTTCGTCGAACGGGCCAAAAGATGTCGCTGCTCTGCCTCTGCCTCTGCCTCTGCGCTGTCTTCCTCTGCCTCTCGCTGCTTTGCTGCGCCTGCTTCTGCTTGCCAACACACAACACAACCTTCATTGTTATTACGATTACGATTATATAACAAAACACAAGTTTTGTTTTCTTTACCTGGAAATGAAAAGTTGGGTTTCGACCTTTGGATAGTGTTGAGAGTCCATCACGAACAGCCACTGCGTACATGCACAACACAAACCATTTAATTATTTACGTTGTTTGACTCTGTTTTTTTTTTCGTCAATAAATGTAAATGTAATGTTGATTTACCTAGAGCGGGTCGACAGTCCTCCCCTCTGTCGTTAATGGAGATTTGTTGCAACTTCTCGTTAGCTGAGGAGGACGTGTATTGTGAGCGGGTGTGCAAAAACATGGGCAAATCCTCTGCCTCAAATCCACGCTTCCAGGTCCAGCCATTTTCTCTCATATTCTCCTCAGAAGATGAAGAACTGGAGTCCCTGTACGCAAGTGCGTTAGTTCTATATATTATCATGCAGTTGACAGTGCTCATTTTCTGGATGAACACTCCAAAGGGTCTATATATTTGGAATGATTGTGTTATGCTACTGGAGAGAAAAAGGATGCTAGGGAATTGTACCTCCTCGCATCCTCATTTGATATATCAAATTGCAGGATTGCTGCTCAGAAAGAAAATAAAACAAACAAACGCTTGTTGAATAAGTAGATTTCTGTACTTGGACACGCCAAATCCAGATAGATATAAGCCCCAATAAACATAGACAGAACGAGGAAAAGAAGGATGGGAGTGCTTACGGGTTGATAAATATCTGCGGTGAACTTTAGGCAAGCTAGAGTTCCACCTTACTCTTGCTAGAGCAAGCTGGTGAGCGTATTCTTGGCATGTCGTAAGTCTCTAATTTGGAAAGACAATATTAAGCTTGATGAGTTAATAAATAAACGTATAAAAAACAGAGCAATTGGAGTCTTGTCAAGGTGGTGAGTTTTGAAGTGGGTATATACTAACTTGTTTAAGGCAATTGATGCTATGCTCAGCTTCAGAGAATCCGTTAGTCTTGGAAATGCTAGAATTTAGATTAGATGATACACACCCCACATGATCGACAACAGTCACCACAGCCCGACATATGTACTCCATCGTGGTTTCCAAAACTCTGCAGAAGTATAATTTGTCATAAGCTTGGAAAGACCCTTAAATGGATTTAGTTTGTCAAAGTAAAACTTAAGAGAGATGGATGATGGGGCACTCACTGTTTCTTTTCTTTGGCATTCAGGAAAGACTTTTCACAGTAGTCAGCTGCATGATGGAGTTGGGAACGTAGCTCTTTGAGTTCCTTCAATTTTTAACAGAAGAATAAATATTACAGCAAGTCGTATTAGCTAGTGAAAACGAAATAAAGTGGGGGAAAGACGAGGACTTGGAGAGACTTGTCAAAGCGAGTGGCATCTGCTGATTCACTTTCTGAATTCTGATGGCCAGATGTTTTAGACACTTGCATTCTTTCGGTCTCTCCTGGAAGCTAAGATAGAGGGATTGAAGAACGAAGATAGATTTGTAGATAAAAATTTTACTTTGAAGTCATTCATGCAACGCAAACTCATCTCAGGTTCAGTGTTTTTAAAAGTTGAAACCAAAAAGAGCAGAAGACAGTAAAAGACAAGGGAACTGGAGGGCTCGTGAAACCACCATTATCTTGACTCAGAGAATGAAAGGTCATAACAAGTGAGATATTTGAGAAATTAAGGCATTAAAAAGATGCACAGAAGGTGACAAAATAAGACTGCAGACCCGTGATCTTATGTTTCCTTTTTTTTCTTTTCCTTTTCTCAAAACAAAACAGATGCAGACACTGATTTTCCTCTGATTGCAATCACATAACTCCAAAGATTTTATTAGTATTTATCGTGCACATTGAATGAGATACACGCAAATTTTACTGAGTTTCCTTTTCCATTTTAAGTTTCGAAACACTTTCTTATGATTTCTCTACGATATAAAGTCATTGTCATTATCATGCCTATATTTAAATAACCCTGCTACTGTTGTTATATTAAACGAGTATTTTTAGCATCGCTTAGTCCCCAAAACACTCCTGCTATTTGGTAATAATCATTTTGACTGAAATTGATCTTATTGCCACATACAAACTTTTCCAATAAGACCCTTTAATCATTTGCAAATTATAACCAAGGTTCACATATAGGGAGCTTAAATCTTATAAAAGTTAGGGTGATTGTTAACATGATTAACATTTAGAACAAAAATTGAACGCAGATGAAACAAAATCTGGCATATACAACATTATGAAGTTTAGTATGTTCTGCGATTCAGGAAAGAAACATATAGTGGTATATTATTTATATCTGAAAGTCAATAACACAGTCACCAAGCTTTTCTGCTGCCTTAATTTCCATCAGGACTTTGCCTGTGTGATGATCTGAAAACCCAGATGAAGATAGAATGTTTATCAGATTCTTGTGCACTACTTGCTTAGCTGAATTTTGTGAACTTTTGTGCTTCCCATGTTTCAAAGGTTTGGCTTTGATCTTAACTCTAGCGTCTGCCATCTCCCTAGCTTTCATATTCCCTGCAACAACATAACATACTGATTTCATCAACTCAACAATTTAGATGCAAACTGATCTGAATACAACCTGCTAAGTTGCAAGAACACAATTATGAAGGAATTAGGGCCTGGTAGAGGGAAAACTAAGAAATGAACAGGTCCTATGAGTAGGGTGTCTATGGTCTACCACTAGGCCACACTCCATTCCTTAGAGCAAGGATATGTATTGCCAACCACCAGTAGTTCTATATCTGATATCTCATAGTCATTTCCGTCCAAATGAGAATAGAATATGCAAGTCGAAGATAAGCCTTCTTTTCCCTCTCTGGTTCAAAACCCCAAGCACTTAAAGTTTACTTTCATTAGGTGATTTTGTTGCCTTTGTCAAAATCCCAAATGCTTCCATCCATTCATTCTTCATACGTAGAATATTAATTAATTTGAAATGAACTAGCAGATTCATGTTTGCCGTTTCAGAAACCAAACTTACCACCTGTAAAATGATAAACGCTTAAGCTAGACCTTTAAAATTAGTTTTGCTGGAGAATCGAGATGATGTGTACTAACAATATTTGGCCGAGTGTTCTAAATATGGACAGGGCAGCTGGAAACTTATCTCATTTGATCCCATCTCTAAGAAAACCCCTCAAATGCTTCCATACGAAATTATGGTCCAAAATGTTGTTCAATCTTCATCTCCCTCAAGACTACTGAAGCCAATCTAGTACGATCCTTATACCTCTCAAATCTACTGAAGCATTCAAACAAGGGAATAGGACTAAACACTGACTAGAAACAGAAAGCTGTGAAATGCTACATGAAGGAGAGAACTGATAATAAAAAGCCAGACCCCTTACCAAACTCTACAAAAGGCATATTTCTTGTTCTATACAAAGGATCATTAAAGATACAAAATTAACCAGTGTGTGAAGCCGGGCATGACGAGCTGCATCCCATTTGCAACTTCCTTCCTTTTTCATCCTAAGTTTTGTCTTAAGATTTTACAGAACATTAAGACAAGTTACATTTACATTATAATTGTCACGCGTTACCTTATTAGGAGAACTAGATTCAGAGAATTTTGAATTTACAAACTCACATAATAACTTCCATACTGCCTATCCTAGTGCTTTGAGCTTAGGAAGCATTGATTGACTGGCTAAATATTACCTTCATGCTTTCTGGTGATAGAATCTTGTCTTACAAGAGATGACTTGCCACGTCTAAGGCATAACCATGTTCTCTCCTCTTCATTATCGTGTTCAGACATAATTGGAACATGCCAGTGACCTTCCTCCGATTCCTGTTCATTGTTTTCCAAGTTTAGCATAGCTCCCAAAATTGTCACTAACACATAGGTAAAATTCAAAAACATGCATACCAACACTTTTTATTAATATTTCACATTAAGCTGGAAACAAATCAAGGGATAAGCTGTTCAAAGTATCACCTGAATTACAACAGACCAAGGCAGAGGCATGTGAAAAACTGGGCCAGAGTTGGAAAAACTGAAACGGACCTTCCATAACCAACAAAACAGATGTTTTGTTATGATAGATCGGATTCAAGATAGCTTTTGAACAAGATATCTTACTTCTTATGTGAGTAAATCTTGCAGAAGAAGACAAATCATATCATGATAAATGAGTCAGGAAGAGACTAACTCACTTGGTGCCTTTCTTTCCATTTTGGAAAGTAGTCATTTCCTAGAAGTAGAAATGTATGGTCTCTCATCTCATCGTTGGTCACTATTAAACATTTGAATTTTATAGCTGCATATAACCAGTACCTGAACCATAGGTTACTACCATAGGCTTTGAATGCTATTGCATCATTTCATAAAAATTTACTGATGCAGCAGAAAGTGATGGAACTGGATAATTAACTTTGAAACACAAAGATACATGCCATATCATTCTCACCAATCATCATTTGATCCGGTAGGTGTCGCATATAGTGCATCAGCATTTCTCCACTTCTCAATCAGTGCCTTATTTACAGGTACACGCATTTTGGGTGAAGCAATGCGCTTATTGTGCAAAATAATGAGCGGCCATCGTTTGGAAGGCAGTTTTTGGCGTAATCCATTAACAACAGTATTGATCTACAGAATAAGCCATGCAAGAACCATGTTAAGAAACATGAAAGGTAAAAAATCTCCTAAATCTGTTTATTTCAGCACTTTGAGCACAATTCAAATACCTTAGAGGGTAAAAATCTTCTCTGGTCAAAAAGACCCACGTTAGCGGCATCCACCACTGCTTCAAAGGGTCCATAATAGTCAAGCCATTTCTGCAAATAAATCACTAGGCTTCAATCCTCGCATCAAATTCTCACATAATTATACAAGTAATATGAAGAAAATTCCATACTTGAAAATTTTCAAAACTTGAATCCCTATCTCTCCTTATGGCTAAAGAAGCAACTGAGTCAGCAAAGTTCTCTGTTTCTTTAGGATTTAGCTCAACTGCAACCAATTTCTCCCCACAGCAATTGCAAAATCCATCATGTGCAATATATGTACATGAAATGGACCACCTACCCTTACCCAGCCAACCCTGCCCGTGCCATCCTCCACCTCCATTTTCAGTTGCTTCTTTAACAAGTCTCTTGTCCCACTTTCGTTTCCCCACTCTTGAAGCTGCCTCACTCTTAAACCATCTAACTATTGTCCCTGCAGTAGAGGGTGAAACTTTGCCTACATATGTTCTAAGTTTATGCAACAAATAGTAAACCTTGTCAGCTTTACCAGCTTCTATACTAACTTTTAAGAGTGCCTCTAGCTCAGGCTCTTCAGGATAAACATCATGCTCCAACATGTGTTTTTCTACAGAAAATGCTTTAGCAATATCTCCACTACTGCAAAAAGCAGTTAGAGCAGGACCATAGGACCTCAATTTAGGTTTTATGCCCAAACTTTTCATTTTCTTCACCATATCAAAGGCCATATCACCATTACCAGTTGACATTGCCATCCTAGCAACAGCCGTCAATATTGCTTCATTCATCGGGACATTATCCATACACATCCTCTCATAGATTTCAAAACCCCTCTGAAGCGCATAGTTCTTGACATCTTCACTTACACAAATCAAGTTATCATTTCCGTTGTCACTCTGCCTGTCCTGCTTAAATATACTTAAACCATCTTGAGATTGTGATTGTGGGTTACTAGACTCACTAGAATACTGGGTTGAGTGCTGCTGTTCATTCGGATTACTGTGTAAACCATTACAATTGACACTAGAATTGAACTCCATCTTATCACTATCAATCGATTCCATCCCACTATTGGAAACTTGAATATTAGAAGTGTTAGCATCAGAACTCGTATCACCACTAGAATTTGAAATCTTAGTATCAGAAACCCTGTTAGAGACTGCATGCAAAGTTCTACTAACACTGCCACTTTTAGCTGGTTGGACAAAACCCACTGCAGCTGAGGAACAAAGATACAATAGCACAGTGTAATGGTATTGTCCTAACTTAATCCCTTCTCCCTGAGCTAAGTCATACAACTTAATTGCACCCATGACATCTCCTCTTTTTGAGCACATATCCAAGCTGGCACGTAAAGGAAGATTTTTTGAATCAGAGTCCTCTTCCTTAGACCCCTTTTCAATTTTCACCTTAAAGCCATCACCTTTCCCCTTGGTTTTCTTCTCCTTCATTGCAGCACCGTTAAGTAATTGGCTGTCTTTAATTTGCTCAAATTCTGTAACTTCACTTCCATCCCGGGAACCCGTAGGTGAACTAACAGAACGTATTTTCCTCCTTTTACGAGAAGCTAGGTCCCGTCCTATATTTCCTTTCTTTATGATCATGTTTTCTGTCTTTTCCTCTACTGTTGAACT
Source organism: Erythroxylum oxycarpum (assembly GCA_025629785.1). NCBI lineage: Eukaryota > Viridiplantae > Streptophyta > Magnoliopsida > Malpighiales > Erythroxylaceae > Erythroxylum > Erythroxylum oxycarpum. The sequence continues at coordinate 9,114,701 of JAOTAZ010000219.1, forward strand.
CACCAACTTCCTCGCGGACTGTTTCCTTGTCCTTTCACCCTCAGAACTTAAGGAAGATAACCCAGAACCAGTTTTTCTTTCACTTCTCCAATTCGTGGTCATTTCTGGAGTTAGGTGGTCCGTCGGGGACAAATGTGCACGTGTGCTGCTAGCATGAGCTACAACCGGGGAAAAAGGTGTGTGCTTTGGAGGTGAGGAAACAAGAAGATGAAAGAAACAGGGGAATTCAGCAGTGTTAAGAAGAGGTGAAGGACACTTACTGAGAGGAGGTGAGAGAAGGCTCTTTTGGTGTAGAATGTTGAAGGTAAAGGAAGCCATGTGTGGCCATTAAGAGGCCTCTTAGCAATATTTACCTCGCCATCCACGGACGTCGTTGAGTGCCTGGATTATTGGTATTTGCATCATTGATATATTGTAAAGCCATTATTAGACATTGGTGGACGAGGACTAGTAAATTACTGATCTCAGAAGCTCATAGTAGGCCGAATTGCTGAAAAGAAAATAACAATTCGGTCGATGATACACCTTTTAAATATGGATTTTAAACTTTTATATTGAATTCTTAAAAATAAGTTAACATGATTCCAGATGTCTTTTTATTACTTATACATGATCTTATTTTCAGATTTAAATTATATTTTAGTAAAATGTTTGATTTGATTAAAAATTAATAGTAGATGAATCGGAAAAAGAGGAAGTATGACAAGGGAGAGGAGCCATTAAGGCACATGATTGCCTGCAAAGGTAGATTTAGTGTTTAACTGTACATTTGATGGTGGTTTATACTTCATGTACTCTGTGTTCTTTGAAAAAAATCATATATGAAATTACGATAATGCAAGCAGTTTTGAAGGCTCTAAGCGATGTGAAAAAGTTTAATATTGTTAAGTAATAAAATTATTGCCCTTCTGATATTCCTAAAAAAGAGCATTTTTATCACTCAATTAGCATATTTCTTAATCTCCATTGCAACTTTAATTTTAAAAGTAAAGCCAAAGATTCAATAAAAGAATGCTCCAAAGATAATCTCTGCTTGCTTGAAGAAGGGTTTTGTCCAGAATTCAGGGAATCACATTCATAGGAGATAACAAACAGCTACAATGAACAAAACCAAAAAGGGTATATAGCTCTACTGCATGTTGCTGGTGGCTATATCATAATCCCCAGCATCAGTATCAGTATCTAAGAAATGAAAATCGGATCATACTAAACGTCAACATCAACTTCAACTTCATGCTCTCCTCCAGAAAGTTTAAAACTGTCATAAAGGCATTGAGATACCTGCAATATAGACATTCCACGTAAAGAATTAATCAACAATCTAATTCAAATAAGAAATATGCATAACCAAGCATGATAAATAGAACAACTTCATGAGCAATAGTTTGAACTTTGAAGTGTTATGATTGATATCTCCATCACTTTTCTGCAAAGTGGTGGCAGCAAGAAGTAAAGTATGCCACTTTCCATTCTCTAAAGCCACTAAATTACCCACTCCATTAAAAGGTGCCATTATTATTAAGCCACCGAGCTTTCATAAAAGATATAAGTCACTTCATATCCATATAACCTTTATAGCCTTGGCCAACTAGTGAAAAGAAAAGTGCAGCAAAATCCATTATACATATATGAACCCAAAAACGATCAAAGAACTTGGCACTTAGTTGTGTGAAGATTACAACTTCATTGAATTGTTCAAATTTATAAATCATGATATTAGGAAAAAAAACACAACCCAAGTATTTATGTTTAGATCAAACTTCTCAATTCCAATCTATTAAAACATCAATATTCTTGACAATTGGAGTACAACTCCAAAAGGACAATCAATATAATACTATCCCCACAATTATTCGTTGGCATAAAAAGACATGCATGTTCGGCATCCTTAGGCATAATGGTTCTGATATGAGACTAGTTAACTAACTAAATAACTAAATACAACTCGTTAATTATTTAGTTTTCACTATAGGGATTTAATAAATTTCTTTCTTAATGAATTTATAATTAAACATGAAATTTTTGCGAGTAAAATATATGAACATCCCATTTGATTTTGCTCATTCTATACAATTTACTTATTGTATAAATTTATTTAAAATACATTTTAGGGTATTAGAAATACGAAAATTCAATTTTTTTACTAATTTTTGTCCAGATATTTTAATATGATTCGCCATCAGATAAGAACAATCATACAGACTTTATCATGTGTTTACTAGTCTGTCACACAAAATTCTATATTAAAATACAAAAATTCAACAAAAGTCTCTTTTACCATGTTTGACACTGCAAAGTACTTTTAAATTTAGAATAATAAGAATATTTTAAAAAATGAGTAAA
>JAOTAZ010000219.1:9184384-9197167 GCA_025629785.1 Erythroxylum oxycarpum
TTACTCTACCCATATCCATATCCATTTTTTATGACTCAACCCATATCCATATTCATATCCATCGATTTTTACTATTTACTACCCATATCCAAATCTATTGGGTCGGGTAGTGCGGATATGGATCGCGTTGAAAACCCACTGTCATCCCTACTTGTTGGGTTTGATTTGGACATAAGCTCCTAACTTTAACTGATTCGAAAAACATAGATAAGGTAGTTACTAGTTATAAACTAACCCGAAAGCATTTAGGAATTGAAAAGATAAATGCATTTATTGTTCTAGAGTTTGCGTTCAATTCAGTGCACGTTCTATATCTTAACATACTCCTTCTAATTCATAATAAATGTTGTTTTAGATACATTTTAATTAGTTAAAATAAGTGTCATTCTTGACTTTGTATGCATGTTTATAATTTTACTTCAAAAATTAACCTTTAATTTTTCTCACATCTTAATTACACAGACCACAATTTCAAGACAATTTAATATGTAATTTCTCTCACATTTATAACTTCACGATGGTCACGAGGTAACTTCATTGGAGTATTAATAAGGGTATATCTATAATTTCATTAACTTTCTTAATAAGCGTGCGTTTTTCTAAAAAGACACTTATTATAAATCGCTGGGAGTATCATTTTAATATCTAAGTTTAAATACCAAATAAGTGATAGTATAAGGGATATACTATTCATGCACCAAAATCAGTAGGAGTACTAACAGTCCAGGAGGAGATTTCTGATTTGAGCGAATGATTGATTCCCTCCCTCCATGGCTTTGCCATCCAGTTTGTCGGATGAAGATAACTGTTTTATAGGGTATATGACACACAGAAGCATGTCAATTCTAACACACAACTCAATTTGCTTTTCATTTATGGAAGAGCAGGAAGTTTGCTTTCGTTTCGCCATTTCAGTCTAAGCAACACATCCTCCACACATGATGCTCCTGCAACGTCCGAAAAACAACTGATGCTTAGTTAACAACTACAGTTGATAATTTACGACAAAGGATTCATCTTGAAATTGATGCTCGTGATGGGAATGAGGACAAGCACAGTTTTAATCAGCATGCGTTTATCAGGTGAGCTTATCAACTTTCAGTTTAGGGATGTTTCAGTTTGTCTTGTCCTAGTTTTGAAGGTGCACAATATATATCGGGAAAGCAATATGCCAATTTAGGACGATCAATAGAGATTCAAGGGCTAAAGTACTTACGCAATTGCTCTACCAGAACTTTGGCGCCTTCTTTTCCTTGCCATTTCTGTCCTTCTTGGAGGTTGAAGAACAACCTTGATTGCAGTATCAAACACAGCTTTGACATTCTGCACAATCACTCAGTAATCACGTAAGGTGTATGGCAATCAGAAAGGACCCCTAACAATAAACTGCGAAAGATCAAATTTTCAAGTCTCTGAACTCTGAAGTGATCTAATCTACCTGCTGGGTCTTGGAGCTGCACTCAATATATGCCGCTGCACCAATTTGTCTCCTTAGTTCCTCTCCCTAATTACAAAAGCTGAATTTAGCTGAAGACATAATATAACTCATTTCTCGGCCGTATAAACTCAGCTTTGGCGGTAACTTAAGGTGATGAAAACATACCTGAGCAGATGTTATCACATTAGAATTCATAGGATCACCTAGATATCCTCTGTCTTCACGAAGATCTATTAAAAGATAAAAGGAATCATGTCAGTAACCTGCAAAAACAAAATTAGCATAATTACATTTCAAGTGTTTATAAATTGCTCACCCAATTTAGTTCCAACAAGAATAATTGGAACATTTGGTGCAAAGCGATGAAGCTCAGGCATCCACTGATGAGACATCAAATGTTCGTTCCAGTTAAATAAGGATCATCAAAGGCAAAAGAGCAGAAACACAACATCCATTTAAAAGAGCAAATTGTACAAGGTAAAAACATTTTGTCGTATCAGTTGCAAGATTGAAATAAGATGGGAATTTAAATTGAACTGTTGGTAGAAGACACTTGACAAATCTAATCTCATCTGAAACGTAACCATAAAGAAATTGATAGTTGCAAAAGGAAAAGTGTGGAGCTGTGGTGAATTAAAATTTAAAAATGAAGAAGAGCATCAAGATTAGAGTCCCTACCTTCTTGAGAACATTTTCGTAACTTGCCCTGCTAATTAACGAGAATGCCAACACAAATATATCTGCTCCTCTGTAACTCAGTGGTCTCAGCCTGCTGTAGTCCTCCTGACCTATAATGGTGATGATAAAAAAAGTGATAACTAAGTCGCAGAAGACTACATGATTTGAACCTCGCACCAGCCTTTGCAATTACTAAAATAAGAACTACGGACTCGGTAAGTGAGGAATACTCGCTAACATACCTGCAGTATCCCAGAGTCCTAAATTGACAATGTTTCCATCCACAGACACATTAGCACTGAAATTATCAAAAACTGTGGGTATATAATCCTGCAAAAACAATGAAAAATACACAAATGATCAAAAGCCAGAGTCCTTGCTTAAAGCTAAGGAATAAACAAATTCTAAGGTTTCAAACTAGAAGTAAAGTGGAGACCCTTTTCAATGGATCTCGTTCAAACCCTTCAAGTAACGATAAATTGCAAAAAACGTAAAAAAAATGTGAACCTTTTTTTAGATCCATTTTGAGGGTGAAGAACCCATGGGCAGAAATGCCTCAAACAAGCAGGAAAGAAAGAGTTAATTGAATGACTTACAGTGGGGAACTTGTTACTAGTGTAACAAATGAGCATACAGGTCTTGCCAACGGCTCCATCTCCGACTGTAACACATTTAATGAACCTGGAAACACTCATCTTCTTCAGAATGAACTCACAACTTACCCAGCACCCAGTAGTTCTTTTAGCTGAAGCTACTAACACAAGTGTGCTAAAACTCTGTGGAAGGTGTTCATCCAAAAGAAAGTAGATTCTTCAAAGAAAAAGGTCGAACAGTACAAGTTAAAATGAACAAGGGATGAAGGATAAAGAGTACAAGGGCATGAATGCATATAGATGACACGTTACAAGAGAGGGTATCTGTCTCAAGTGAGCGTCGGACTCTTCAAGGCTACTGACTAAAGAAGCGACTAGTAAAGGTACATACAAACTTGATGGAGAGGAGAGAGACAGTGAGCGAGCTTGTCTGTAGTCAAAGGGTCCACGCCACTGAACTTTATCGTCCCACTCCCACTCGATAAAATTCAAATGACTCGGAGAAATTGGATCCACTCTCTCTTATCTCTCTCAAACGGCATTGTAATGTTGGCCCCTCCTTGCGTTGGTATCCATGCAAAAACAAATTGTTTATATGTTCATACAGAGACTTGTTTGTCATTGTCTACTGAGTAGAATGTGAGAGGAGAGGGCCAACTCCCGTGACCCAAGGGTCGAGCCAGAAACGCGTCGTCGTACCATTTCCGAGTTGCCATTGTATACCTTGAGTCACGAGAGGCCAAGTCGTCTTTATGCTCTGCCACACCATCGAATCCCCAGAGGAAGGAAGGGAGGGGGGATTGCGGTGAGCATCAAACCCATATTTGCCAGAGAGTACTTGGACCATAAGGCAGTAGGATTGGCAATCAAGGACCAACCGAGTTTGGCTAGGAAGGCATCGTTCATTTCCCGAATCTGCCGGATACCTAAACCCCCAAGAGCCTTGGGCTTACAAACCTCCTCCCAGCTAACCAGGGGAATCTTCTGTCGGTCGTGAGACGAGCCCCACAAAAATTGCCGCATAGTTTGTTCAAGAGCGTCACACAATCCACGAGACAACCGGACCGTCTGCATCATATAGCTCGGTATAGCCCAATGACCGATTGGACCAAGGTGACCCGGCCAGCAAAAGATAAAGTGGAGGGGGACCAACCAGACAGTTGTTGCTGGACCTTATCAAGAATGTGCTGATAGGTGCGCTTACCGACACACTGGTGCAGGAGGGGAACCCCCAGGTACCGCCCGAGATCGGTAGTCCGGGGGAAAGCGAGTGCGCGGCTTAAGGCACGACTGGTCGAAAGGGGGACATTTTTGGAGAAGTAACATCTCGACTTTTCTGTGCTCACTCGTTGTCCGAAAGCGGTGCAAAATGAGTCCAATACCTCCCTAACAACGTGAACTTGGTCAATAGAAGCCTCAGAGAAGAGGATGAGAACGTCGGCAAAGAATAAGTGGGAAAGGGGGGGCCCGTGCCTACTCAATCGGACCGGATGCCAGCGACCGGAGGACACCGTATAAGAAATCGCGTGGCTAAGCCGTTCCATGCACAGCATAAAAAGGTACGAGAAAAGGGGGTCGCCTTGACGGATATCGCGAGAAGGCTGAAAGGCCTCGCTGAGCTCGCCACGTCAGTTCACTTTGAAGGACACGGTCGTGATGCATTTCATGATGAGTGAAATAATCGAGGCAGAAAGACCAATATCATGTAGGGTGGCTTTAAGGAAGTCCCAATCAAGGCGGTCATACGCCTTCTCGAGGTCCACTTTGATTGCCATAATCCCCGCCCGACCGGTTTTGCGTTTCATGGAGTGCAGCACTTCCTGAGTGATGATGATATTGTCTGTAATAAGACGGCCAGGCACAAAGCTACACTGGGTCGGGCTGACAAGCTCCTCCAGGTACGGTTTGATCCGATTAGATAAAATCTTGGTGAGGGCTTTGTAAAGCACAGTGCAAAGTGCTATCAGTTGGAAATGAGTGATGGAAGAGGGGGAGGGATTTTTAGGAAGAAGGACAATGACAGTACGGTTAATGGCTGACTCCCAAACCTCACGCCGAAAAAGACGCTGCAGGAAATGAATAATGGAGGGGCCGATAGTGTCCCACTGAGATTGGTAGAAAAGAGTTGTGAAGCCATCGAAGCCTGGGGCTTTGTTAGGAGCCATGGAGAAAAACGTCGTCTTAATCTCGTCGATGCTGAGCAGACGGGTAAGGTCCTCAGTCATATGCGGCAGGGGAGGGGCAAAATGCCCAAGAAGAGGCCCAGAGACGGAGGTCTAGCCTTCGGGTCGATATAAGCCCTCCAAGTAACGCTTAGCCATGCCTCGGAGAGCCTCGGGATCAGTGACTGTATTGCCATGAACATCCTGAAGAGAAAAGTTGTGGGATTGACGCCTTCGAGCACGAGTGATGGCATGGTAATATTGAGTATTCCGATCGCCCTGTCCGAGCCACTGACTCCTAGACCGTTGGTGCCAGAAGAGTTCTTCCTGAAAGAGCACGGATTCTAATTTGTTCCTCGGGGAGGTCTCGAGCGCATGAAGGGAGGGGGAATCGGTGTCCTCCAAGGTCGCTGAAGGCCCTCAAGCCGGGCTATGAGGTGTTTTTTCCGATGAAAAATGTTACCAAACTCCGTGGTATTCCAATGGTGGAGCTGTTCCGCGAAGCGTTGGCACGTGCCACTGAAGTCCGAGGAGCTCGGAAGCCAGTTATCAACGACCATTTGGGAGAAAGAATCGTGAGTGAGCCAAGCAGATTGAAAGCGGAAAGGGCGGCGCGAAGGATTGGGGGGGTTAGGAGCTTGGAACCGAATAAGGAGAGGCCGGTGGTCCGATTTGAGAAAAGGCAGGTGGTGAACCCGGGTGCTCGGGTGCGCGTAGAACCAAGCAGGAGAACCGAAAGCCCGATCGAGCCGCACTCGGAGATTGCCCCTCTTTCAAGTGAAACGCGGACCAGAAAAGCCGAGGTCCAGGAGGTTGCACTGAAGCATACAATCCCGAAAGTGAGTATTAATAACTGGTTGGGTTTGGGAACCCCCGCGTTTATCGGCATTGTCCAATTTCGCATTAAAATCCCCGCCCAGAAGCCAGGGGATGGTGATATACGGAGCAAGGGCGGCCAGATAATTCCAAAGATACTTTTGGAATGCGTAGGTGGGGCTCGCGTAAATAGTAGTAAATTAAAAAACCTGGTGGTCCCACTGCACGCGAGCATGAATAAATTGGTGATGAGCTAGACGAATGCGAACGACAATATTCTCCTTCCAAAGCAGCCATCTCCCTCCTGAATATCCCGTAGCCTCAACCCCGAAGGAATTGTGAAAGCCTAGAGACCGAATAACTTGCCGAGCTCATTCGCCGCTAATATGAGGCTCAACTAGGACCACTAAGCGGGGCTGATGAAGCCGAATATAATTCCTCATGATGGGCTTGAAGGTCCGACCTCCAGCCCCTTGACAATTCCAGATAAAAATTGTCATAAACGCGATAGGAGGAAAGGGAAATAACTCGAGCCGGGCGGAACCGGGACAGCAGACCCATCGTGAACGGGACTAGTGAGGATCGTTGGTAGGGGAACTGGATACTCCATCGTCGTATCGTGAGAGTCTGTCATGGCTCTAGCACTCCGCCGGTCAGGAATCGGGTCGGGGGATCGTGATGGTGGAACCTTGTGGGTAGGTTGGGGAGGCGACGTGTCCATCGGTCCTGGAGGATTGACATGGACCGCACCCAAAGCCCCAGTAACTAGTCCCGTGGGGAGAGGCAAAGGTGTTGGCGAGTTCGGTGAGACCAAGGACACGTGCGACGGTAAGGAAATTGCCACGTGGGACGAGCTGGCCTTGAAGGGGCTAAGGGCCGAAGGCCTGAGTTGCTGCCGGGGAGGGCTTGGAGGCCGTGGGCCCGCAGAGGAGGAAGCTTGGGGAAGAAAATCCAATTGGGTAAGAGAAGGGGAAGCTGGGCCGGTGGATGAAGGCAGGCCCACGGTGGGACCCAGCGGGCCAAGAAACGACGTCGTCCCCTTGGGCAGTGATTCGGTCCCAGAAGCTCCCATTTTTGAGCCCTTCTTAAGACGGTCGTCCCGTCAAGACGATACACTTAGGGATATATTAGGGCGCTGGTCAGTAGAGGACAAGAAGGGACTAACACGGGAGCGAGGAGAGTCGACCGTTGGAGAGATGCCCGTTGGGACATCGTACGACGCATCGGGGGTGAGGGTTGCGAATTTTGAGCCATGGGATCCATCGGACCGCCCGAGGGCCAGGCTATCCCGGCGAGACTCGATAGTAGTCGGAGGAGGCCGGCGAGTCCTACGTGTCACTTGCATCCAGGGGCCAAAAGTATCAGATGGTGGGGAATTGGTGGAGGGAATGCCGCCGGAACCTAAGGGTGCTGGCTGTGGAGAGGCGCCGGAGGAGGTCCTAGCAGCTGGAGCTGGCTCTGATCGCATCAGGCAAGTGTCGGTGCCATGGCCTACCTGACCGCAGTGGAAGCAAATTTGGGGGAGACCCTCATACAACCTGAATGAGTTCCCCGTCTAATTCTACAACTGATCGGAGAGGGACGCTGAGATCCAGGGTGACTGCGACACGCGCGAAGCGTCCCCGGTAAGTTTGTTGAGTTGTCTCGTCAATCTTCACGGTTTTCCTAACCAGATTACCTAGCGCGGATAGAATGGAGGGATGGTATTGGGCAATAGGGAGGCCGGGGAAGCGGACCTAAGCTACGACGTGGGTGATGCGTCCGAAAGAGAGGTGAAAGTTTGGGGTCCACGGTTGGACCGAAAGCACATTGGCGACGACAATCCAAGGACCTTGCGTCAAGGTATGAATATAGTCCCTCTCCTCTTTGAAGTTGACCAAGTAAAAGTCATTCTCTAAATCCACAAATTTCAGGGGTCCTGTTGGATGCCACAAGGTGAGGAGGCGATCCCAAAGTAAACTGAACCCCATCTTGCGTCCCAGCAGCTTGACCACAATCGCCTGATGAGAAGAGAGCAGTGGCCGGAAATGGAACAAAGTACTATAGTAGGAAGGCGAATTCAAATTCTCTTACTTTAAAGAAAAAGGTAATCTCTTACTTTCAATATTTTAGCCTTTATTAGACCTACTTCAGGGTTCGTTGGAGCGTTGTAGTAGTCTCATTTACTGTATGTTTTGGAGTAGTTGAAAAGTGGATGTCACTTTCAGACACATTAATGTAACCAAGGATTAGATCATTACCCTTATACACTGGTTATTTTTAACCATTTTCCCAATCCATTGCATAAAGTTCGGCAAATACATTGGGAAAATGGATGGGTAGTGTTCATAGTCTTCCAATCCAATGCTTGTCTATGCGTACTTCTTTTCTTATTTCCTTTTAGGGTCCTTAAGAATAGTACATAGAACAAGATCATTCCGAGACCAAGAACTGTCGTGTCTTAACAAATCTGTATCTTGTTATTTGTCAAATCGATTGAACTTTCCATTCAAGTTCAGTCCCCGAGGGTTTAGACCTTCTGTCTCATTTAATCACTTCTAATTATGTTCCATGAGCAATAAATATACAATTCTACATCCACAGTTCTGTGCAAGTGTGTACAATCATTTCTCCTATAAACAAAGAGGGTTTCCTTGTGTCTAAGTATGAGATAATATATTTTTGGGCCAAATTCCTGACCATGAATTAAACTCAAGGTATTAAATATCGTTCTGTACTAGTTGGTATTATACCGGTCAAAAAAACGGAACGATATCAACATGTTTGTTATCGATCACGAGTATCATGTGTTTTCGCCAAGTAACGGTTAGTGCTTAAAATACTGGCCATATACTGATTGGTATCATAATTTTAACAAAAAACAATAACCTTTTTGTAAAAATAAAAAATAATAAACCTAACAACTCCCCACTCGATGCCTGCCTCTCCTTTTTCATTTTTTTGTCTCTCTCTCAAACTTAACTCATCCTCTCTCTATCTCACCCAAACTCTCATCCTCTCCACTCTCTCTCTCTCTCTCTCTCTCTCGTTCTCCTCTCCATCTTCGGTGGTGCTCTTACTCCTATGTCCTACCTCTTCGGTGGTGCTCCTATGTCCTACCTCTCTGGCAGTGCTCTTACGTCCTTCCTCTCCAGCGGTGATCTTCGGATCTTCCTCCACGACTCGAACTTGTCGCCACTGAGCCTCATCCAGACCTCTGTCAACCTTTAGCCATCCTTCACGAGGACCACCAACGCACCATGCCACCATCGTCTGCTCTCCTCCGTCACCCATGCATCTGTAGGACCGCAGCTGTTGGGTTTGGGAATAATACCCAGATCTAAACCCAACTCGACTCGACCTGTTTCGATCTGGAATAATACCCAATCACCGATTGTGAATTTCTGTTTGGGTGTATTTTCACTTTCTGTTAGAATTTTTTATGGTTAATTGCATTTGTGTTATGACTGTGAATGAGAAGTTGGAATGAAATTGTGAAGCATTTATGTACCGTTGTTGGAGTTGGATAATAGATTGGATTTTGAGTTGAATTGAATGAAAGGAGTATGGTTTTGGTTCATTTATGGTTCGGTTGGTTTTAGTTCATTTGCGGTTTGGTTGATAGATAATTGATGACTTGATTTATGTTAAATTTTTTGGTCATTCATGGCATGTGTTAAAAGTTAGAAAGGCTTTCAAATTTCAACTTAACTTTACGATGCATTCAACTTAACTTTATGACGCATGATTTAAAAGTTAGAAAGACTTTAAAGTTTCAACTTAACTTAAAACTACCAAGAATGTAAATTGGAAAGAATTCAAATAAATAATTAATTGAAATAATCTTAAAATTATTAAAATGGTATTTAGATACCGGGTAAATAATTAATTGAGTATAATAATAATTCAGTTGTGGTCTTGTGGGAAAAACGGAATAGAAACTTTTGTAATTATAATTATTCTATATCTCTAAGTTGTCTTTAATTTTATCCCAAAATTAGTCCATCTCATAGTCTTTGCATATTCAAAATCTAATTTTCTTATTATTCCTTTTTTATCTCATTTATAGTACTTTGACATTAACTCTTCGAATAAGTGTGAAAGCTTTTTAGTTCATCTTAATGAAAAAAATTATTCACCTTGTGCATTCTATTTCAAGATATTTATTAAAGGCAAGGATTTTTGAAGATATGTCAATGACAATAATCATATTCCTGAAAAAACAAGAATAAAGATGAAAGTGAAGTTAAGGATGTTTAAGTCATGACTTGAATTTTTGGATTCGTTGAGTCATCATCTTAAATCTTTAAACGATACTTCGATTTTAAATTTAGCATAAATTTACTACTCTCCAATAGGAAAGTCTATCTATTTTTTAATTTTACTCCAGTTTCATGCATCTTTACTTTTTTAGGCTTAATATAAAGAGTTAAAGACATTATTTATACTGCATTGCCTCATGAAAGACTTAACGTTAGTACTGCTAATTTTGTTGATGAAACAATTAAAGGATTAATTTCTTACAAAACTAATATCTTCATTTTGTGTTACAGATTAATGAAAGGAAGTTTAACTACTCCTAATCAAACTGCTTTAGGAAGATATAATGATCCAGCTTGGGCCCATGCTGCATTGGCCCTAGGTATGAAGAATCATACAATTTGCTTGTTTTGTAATAAACATTTGAAAGGTAAAGGAATCACATGATTGAAGAAGAATTTAGCTGGGCTAAAGGAGATATAGAAACCTATAAAAAAGTAAGCCATGAAGTGAAGTAGCAAATGAAAACATTGCTTGAAAAATATCAACATAGAAAAGATAGAAGGGAAAGGTTGAATTTTGAAATTGGTAGTAAAATTTTATTTTTTCGTTTTCGTGGTGATTGTGGAAATGTTGAAGGTGATAATGGTACTAGTGGTAGTGGTACTAGTAGTGTTCCATCCCAGGGCTGTGAAGAAGTATCTGAACTTGATGTGAGGAAAAGAAAAAGGCAGATTAGTTTTTTGGTACCATGAACAACTCCTGGAGCCCAACCTTCAATTCGTAGTGCAATGCAATCAAGAGATGCGACTCACAATGTCGATATGGCAGTAGCTAGATTGTGGTATGTTACAAGTTTGCCATTTAATGCTTCTCAGTCTTATTATTATCAATTTATGATGGATGCAATAGCCTTTTATGGTCTGGGATACAAAGGTCCTTTGATTGATGACTTAGAAGGTAAACTTTTGAGTTGTTCTGGTTCTGAAATTAGAAGTTATTTGGCAGAAAGAAGAGTGAATTGGGCTACTTGTGGATGTTCAATCATGTGTGATAGTTGGACAAATAGGAGACAAGAGCTTATTGTTAATTTTTTGGTATATTCTACAAATGGCTTTATGTTTTTGAAATCTATTGATGCATCTGGCCTTATTAGGAATATTGAGACTTTGTTTACGAAATTTGATGAAGTTGTGAATGAAGTAGGGCTAGAAAACATTATTCGGTTTATTACTGACAATGATTTCTCTTAGGAAAAAACGTTTCAAAATACATATAATTCTTTGTTTGGACTTTTTATATTACACATTGCATTGACCTAATGCTGGAGAATATATGAGATCTTAGGTATTTTCCTATTATTGATGAGGCTATGTAGAAAGCTAAAAAGGTGACAAAGTTCATCTATAATCATGCATTTGTATTGAATTTTGACGAGAAAGGAATTTACTAATAGTAGGAATTTGTGTCATCTTGCTATGACAAGAGTTGCAACAAATTTCTTATCACCTCAGTCTTTTGTTACGATGAAGAAAGAGTTAAGACAAATATTTTCAAGTGATAAGTGAATTGCATCTTAGCATGCTATGTCTAATTCTGGAGTAGAGTTTTGTAAAATTATAATAGAAGATAGAGAATTTTTTAGTCTCAATGTCAATTTGTTATCTGAGTTTGTGAGCCTTTGGTGAGAATGCTTCGTTTCACTGATAGTGAAGAAAAGCCAACAATGGGTTATTTTTTTGATGCCATAGAGAGAGCGACGGAAGCAATCAAGGCCAATATGAAACATAGGCCTTCTTTATACACACCATATCTTTCAATCATTAATGAAAGAAGGGAAAGACAACTTTCTTCTTCTTTGTTTGCAGTTTGGCCATTTTTGAATCATAGTGTCTATTTTAGACTGAATCTTACTAAGCAAGTTGAAGTTAATAGAGGAATGCTTTTAACTATTACAATAATTGTTATCATTGACGTGATGCAAGATCTCTTAAGCTAAGAAATGGAGCTTTATAAGTTGTTTTAAGGAGATTTTATAATGCTAATTGCTATTTGACAAAGAGGAAAACTTTCTCCAGGTATTTGTTGTTTCCTTTTTTTATTTGTTGAAATTAATTAACACTTTATTTTGTTTATAACACTACTTTTGATATAGTTTCTTGGTGGGATCAATTCGAAAATGATGTTTCAGAATTGAAAAGGTTTGTAATTCGGATTTTAAGTCAATGTGTGAGCAACAAGCTATGAATGAAACTGTAGGACATTTGAATTTATCCACTTCAAGAAAAGGAATAGATTGGAGCATAAAAGGTTAAATGACTTGGTTTTTGTTCATTACAATTTAAAACTTCAGGAAATGTATGTTATTATCATTATTAATTTTGATATAATTTGTTATAATTTTCTAATTATTAAATTTTATTGATTATTAGGAGTCTTAATAACACAAGCAATTCAACTGATCCAATCTCTATTAATAATATTAATCTTTTGGCGGATTGGGTTTCTGAAGAACCAAATTTGGTAAATGTTAATAACTTGGAAGATAATCTTGGATGGGAAAGCATTGACATATCATTTAGTGCATTAAATTTGAATGAGAATGATGATGAAGCTCTTCTCAATAAGGAAGATTTTGTACCAAATGATAACTGGGGTAAGTGGAGTTATAACAGGTATTCTCCCGTAGACGAATAAATTTCATTCTAGGTTTTTGTTTTTTTCCCTCTTTTTTTAATTTTACTTATATTTGATGTTTATGTTAAATTCTATATATGTAATGTAATTGTAAATGTTTTTGTTTCAGGTTTAACTTCTACTTGATTGTTTTCTCATCACGAACTCTTGTTGTAAATTG
>JAOTAZ010000219.1:9216593-9226747 GCA_025629785.1 Erythroxylum oxycarpum
GTATAAAATTATTTAAACCTAAATTATCATTAACTACTTAAATTTATTTGCAAAATATAATTATTTAATATAGAATTAAATTGTACGCATATATAAAAAATTTATTATATAATTATACAATGAAGAACAACAATAACATATTGATAATTTTATCTTATTACACTAATTAATTTATGGCTTTATTTTTTCTTCATTTTCTGCAAGATCTTTTTAATGTATATAACTGTTGATTGTTTTTTCCATTCATTCTAGGTTTATCTACTTTCAAAGATGGATAGAAATGCCAAGAGGCATAAAACGTATGCTGAAATGCTAGAAAATGAAAAACGTGCCCTTCTATAGATCTTGCAGAAAATGAAGAAAAAATAAAGATGGATAGAAATGGCAAGAGGTGTAAAAGGTATGCTAAAATGCCAAAAAGTGAAATACATGACCTTTTACAGCGACGCCAAAAAGCTTATGCTGCAAAGAAGAGTAATGCTACTCTATCTTTTTTTTCCGTAGAAATAAGAGGTCTAAAACTGATTTGTCCAAGATGACAGATAATTTTGATCGACCTGAGTTGTCTATAGGAGAATGTCGATGTCAACCAGTTCATGATCAACCTGTTTATTCTACCATTGATAGCATTACTGTAGATGATCAACTGTTTCTTCATCCTTCCAGTCGTAAACTGGTACAAAATCCATCTACTAATTTTTGCGTGGATCATGTCAGTGCGAATCATTCCTCTCTTCAACTTAGGGAAGTTGTTGGTAGAGAATCAACAGTTGAAGTGTCTAATAATATGCATCATAATTTGGATTGTCCGCATATATCTTCCTCTTTTGTTATATCGACGTTAATGGCACTTGTCGAGGATTAAGGTATAAATCTTCTTCGCTATATTCTTTGTAATTTTGTATTATTATTGCTCCTTTTTATAAATCTTTTTAGGGACAAACCATCATCATTCTCATTCAAAATTAGCATACCTAAAGAATTGTCATGTTAACCTCAGCTTCCTTTTGTTCCCAACTGTGAGCATTGTGGTGCTAAAAGATTTTATTTAGAGCCCCCATCATTTTGTTATTCATCAGGAGAGATTTCCATTGTGGCTCCTCAAATGTCATATGCTCTAAAACGATTATCTATTGATGGTGATGAAGAGTCTGAGCATTTCAGGAAGAATGTTCATACTTACAATAATAATGTGGCTTTTACTTCGTATGGAGCTAGGTATGATCGAGAATTAACAAAAAATAAGAAAAGTGTTTATACATTTCATGTTCAAAGTCAAGTTTATTATTTCCTTGATAGTTTAGTCTCGACAACTAATAGAGTGTGTAGTATCTAACTTTATTTTTTTGATACTGATGAGGAACTTATAAGAAGGACAAAGAGTTGTTATAAAATTCTTGAGGATACATTAAAATTGATTATGACAGTCCTACAACATAATCCCTACGTTAAGTTCCTCACCAGTCTTAAGGACATTTCGTCATTTGACAATCATACAATAGTCTTAATGTATTATCCTAGCCTTGATCAACCTGTATACAAGCTTCCTACTGCATCACAAGTAGTTGCTATATGGATTGAGATGGATGATGAAAGGGTTGATAAGTCTCCACACATCCAAGTATATAGTCATTAAGGCATAAGTTATAGAATCCAATCTTACTATGCCTGTTACGATCCCCTTCAATATCCATTTCTTTATCCAGACAGACTAACAGTGCCCTTCCTTCCTTCAATATCCATTTCTTTATCAAGAAAGACTGACGACGCCCTTCCTTCCCCTTAACTTGATTCTCCATAAAGCGAGGGCTAGCCTATTAAGTCAAAGAATCCCTCCTTAGCTAGAAAGAGCGCTTAATGTTAATGCCCTCGCCTTTTATTTCCTCGTGGTGAATCTGGACGACATTATGGAGTTAAGCGGTTGTTTTCAAAGAGAATGAGAAGCAATGCTCCAAATGAGGGATGTGACATTAATTTCAGTTCTTTTACTAATCCATCTAATTTGTTTAATATGGAGACAAGTTTTTCTTATCCTGTTTCATTTTTATAGTGTTGTCTAACCTTATGCTTTTATTTATTCGATTTGTTTGTATAATTTTTAGTTGCTGGTCAAGAATACTATGAAGAAAGGATTGTTTATTTTAGAGAGTATTATTGTTGTAGGCTTCAAATAATAGAACATGATGAGTTAATGTTGCTCCATAGCTTAAGGTTACTTTAGCAATTTGTTGTGGGTACTTATATGAAGATTGAAACAGCTAGACTTGATTTCCATAGAAAGAGACAAAATGAGATAAGGACAGAGATATTGCAAGGTGTTTTGGACAATATTACCATTGGTCAGACTGAAGGTTATCGAATTGGCCATCGAGTTGTGCTCCCGACTTCTCTTATTTGTGGTCCAAGAGATACGAAGCTTCCTTACTTAATGCAATGGCTCTAATACAAAAGTATGGTAAACTTGAAATTTTCCTCACCATGACTTATAACCCAATATGGAAGGAGATTCAAGATAACCTTGAGTTTCATGAAAAGCCACAAGATAGGCCTAATTTATTGGCTAGATTTTTTTGAGATAAATTTGAGATCCTTAAAAATGAACTAATCAAGAAATAGATTTTGGAGAGGTTACTGCATATGTTTAGGTTATTAAGTTCCAAAAGCATGGTTTTCCTCATGCTAATATTTGTTAAAATATCCGACCCTATTCAAAATTCACGTTTATATTCTCTTGTCATTAAACACATGATCCACAGTCCTTATGGTCATATGAATAAAGACAACCCTTGCATGAGAAATGGTGTGTGTAAAAACCATTATCCTACAAATTTTACTCCTTTTATTGTCTATGGATGAGGACATTTATGCATGTTATAGAAGGAGAGATGATGGACAAAAAGTAAAGATTTGTAGGTATGAGGTAGATAATAGGTGGGTGGTTCCTTATAGTTCATACCCTTTTCTTCTCATTGATTGCCACATAAACGTTTAAATGTGTTCTACTATTAAGCTTATTAAGTACTTGTATAAGTATGTCTTCAAGGGCCACGATCTTCTTAATTTTAGTATTGTTGATCAAGAGACCACTATTGATATTGATGAAATCATTAATTTCCAGGAAGGTCGTTGGATTTCACCTCCTGAAGCTTTTTGGCATATATATATGAGTTTCATCTAGCAGAGATTAGTCTATCGGTTTATATGCTTCAGGTTCATCTTTCTGATTAATAGTCTAGCTCCTTTGACAGAAATTCAGATTTGTACTATTTGTTGAGAAAAGTCACTTTTCAAAAAAATGTTTACTGAATTCTTCAAAATGAATTTGACAAATAAAAAAGCTGAGGAGATGAAATATTTGTATAAAGATTTTCCAGAACATTTTGTTAGGACTCGAAAAACAAGAATATTGTTAGAAAGGAGTTAGAAAGAAAGTTATAGGAAGGTTGGTCACTATTGACCCTAAAGAAGGAGAGAGGCATTAACTAACGTTATTTCTTATGCATGTTAAAGGACCAACATCATTTGATCACTTATTGATTGTTGATGGTGAAAAAACAAGCTGTTTTAGGGAGGCTGCACTAAAATTAGGCTTGCTAGCATCTAATTCTTATATAGAACAAACTTTTGATGAGGTTGCTTTATTTCAGATGCTACCTTTCCTTAGACTTTTATTTGCTATACTTGTGTTATATTGTTTACTAACAAATCCTAAGCAACTTTGGGAAACATTCAAAGACTATCTTTGTTCTGATTACCAGCATGCTTCCTTCTATAATGCGTGTACATCCGAGGACGTTACAAGGATGACCCTCTAGGATATTAATAGATCCCTAGAATAAATAGGAAGAGCTTGAGTAATTATCATTTTACAGAATATGATTTTACAGTTGATTAGCATGAGCATCCCACTTAAAAAATAGAAAGTGAGAAAAATATACACATTGATCTAGAAGATTTGTTATTACATTCAAGCTTGAATAGGGAATATAAATACATATTTGATTTGATTTTAGATGCAGTTTTTGGTTTAAATGGTAGCAGCTTTTTTATTGATGGTCCAGGTGGAACTAAGAAGACTTTTTTATACAAAGCACTTCTTATAGTTTTACGATCACAGGGTCATGTTGCAATTGTTATTGTGAAATTAGGTTTTGCAGTATTGGTCCTTCTTGGTGGTAGGACATCACCCTCAAGATTTAAGATCCCATTTGATTTTTCGAAGAAGAAAGTTTGTTAGTTAAGTAAACTGAGCAGTATTGCAAAACTGATATTTGAATCCAGTCTTACCTTATGGGACAAGGCTTCAATGGCAAAACTAGAAGCCACTGAAGCATTTAATGATTTGCTGCAAAATATCATAGGGTTTGATAAGCCTTTTGGTGGAAAGGTTATTGTTTTTGGTAATGATTTTTGTCAAACCTTATCTGTTATAGAGCAAGCCACAATAGAACAGTTAATTGATGCAAGTCTTGTAAATTCACATCTCTGGCCACACATATGTAAATTATCTTTAATAATAAATATGAGAGCTATATCAAATCCAACTTTTTGTGATTTTTTATTAAAGGTAGGAGAAGGTATAGAACCTATTAATGAGCAAGATCAGATATACTTACCGGAATAACTGGTTATTCCTTATCATAGCAAGGATGAATCTCTCAACAGGTTATACTTTTTATATCTTATCGTTTAGGGTCCATTTTATTGTTCTTATTTATTTATTTTAAACGTCTTTCTAATACATTGTTGACTTCACTAGGTTAGTTCAAAACGTCTTCCTTGACTTAAGCATATATTCATTTGATCCATAAAAGATGATAAATAGATGTGTACTTTATCCAACAAACAGCTATGTTGATGAAATTAATGACATTATGATCGATAAATTGTCTGGAAATCTACATTCATCTCTAAGTTTTGACAAAACAGTTGATTGAAGACATCAAGCAGATTATAAGGATTTTCTTAATTTTTTAAATCCTAAAGGTCTACTTCCTTGCATATTATTATTGAAAGAAGGTTCTCCAATCATGCTTCTAACAAATTTGAATCCAATAGAGGATTTGTGCAATGGTACAAGATTGATATGTAGACAATTAAAAGAGCACACAATTTTTGTAGAGATTGTTTTTGAACCTCATAAAGGAAAAACAGTTTTCATACCTAAGATTCGTTTATAGTCTTCTGAAAATGAAAAGAATAGGGTTCCTTTTGTAAAAATACAGTTCCCTATTCATTTATGTTTAGCGATGACCATAAATAAGTCCCAGGGTTAGACGCTTGATTATGTAGGAATTTATCTTCGTCAACCTGTATTTTCACATGGACAATTGTATGTTGTTTTGTAAAGAGCTAGAACTCCTAAATCGGTTAAAGTTTTAATTATTCCAGGCACTTTAAGTCTTCAAATTTTGATCACAAAATAAGGAATATTGTATTCCATGAAATTTTCCAGTTGTCTAAATTATAAAATATAAAATAAGTAAAAGGTAAATTGAATATATTGTTCAAGTATATTTAGTTTCATTTTATTTATAAAATAAAATTTTAATATGTAAATATTTTCTTAACCATTTTTTTAGGATGGAGAAACGTTTATTGATCGAGGATATTTCACTTGGTGCTGAGGGGTGGTCATGCAAAGTAACCATCCAAGAAAAACAACGAATTGCTACATCATCTAACAAGCTGTCCAAGAGACAAAAGCTAATCTTTTTTTATTCAGAGGTATAACGATTATACTTTCTTCATTCAACATCTTCCTTTTTGCACTAACTTTAGACAATAATAGTTGACCTGACCATCAAATTAGAATTTCTATTAATCTCTTTATAGTTCTACTAAATTCATGAAATATTCGAGCTTTTTTCCTATTTTTATGCCCTTTTTATATAAAATGTCTTTATCATTTTAATTTAAAATTTTAGTATTTCAATGTGTCAAAATTTGAATTTGTTACTTTTCTCTATCACTAGAATAATTTAGCTTTTTTTATTATGTTTTTTTCAAGGGGGATCATGCGTCGAAGCTATCATATTTAATAGGATATCTAAAGGATGAGCTCTATTCTGTAGCTTTATAAAAAATATATCATTTCTAATGCCATTGTCAAGTCAATTCCACCTCAGTTCTAAGTTGAAGACTTGAATATTCAATGGATCATTACAAGTTGCACTGTTGTCAGGCCTGTAACTAATGGGGAAAAAATCCAATCAAGCAAATTCACCTACACGTCATTCACGGATCTCATCAAGTATATCAATAATAAGGAAAAATTAGTCGGTTAGTTCTTATTTCTGTTTCTCTTAGCAACTATTTTTTTCTTCCATTACATCTGATTGTACTTATCTTAAACATATGATAGATATTTTGGCTGTCAATATTCAAGTTTTGGATGCGAGGCACATCAATAAAGATGACAAAGTTTCGACTGTCCAAAAATTTGTTCTTTCCAATAAACAGTATTTTGTATTCTTTATTATTCTCTACAACTAATAAACTCCGATAACATTTGATTCTTTTGTCATTTTGTGTTTTTATATTAGACAACAAACCATTATACTATCAATGTGGGACACTTTTGTTGCAAATGAAGGCCAATAAATTACACAAGCCTTACATATTTATCCAATAGTTGTATGTCGTAGGCTAAAAGCTCACTTTTATAATGATAATTCTATTTTCATTTTCGTCTCACTATTATATTTTTCTATATTTACCCTTGTATTTTCTTTTTAGGCTTACGATTTAAAATTTTAAGGTGTTGCATTATCCACATGGTTTTATTATGAAATTCTCATTGATCCACCAATATAAGAAGCTGTAGATTTAAAAAATTGGTGCTTCCACATTTCCCATCTTTACTTTTACAACAAACAAAGTTCTGTACACATTTTTAGGTGTTTTTCTGCTTACGCTTATAATTACCATTTTTCCAGTGCGCAACAAAATAACAAGTAGCTAAAAGAACTTGTTACCCAATAGGCTCACCTCAAATATGATCCTGATGTATCTTTTGGATCAAATCAAAAAATTTCAAAGATCATTTTCCTAAGGTGCACCGACAAGGTACATATATTTTATATCCTAAAAAGAACTTTCTTTCTTACGTATTATCTATCTAATTTGAATATTCCTAACTAACATCTATTTGTATCTTTCCAGACATCATGGATTAAAGCTTGTATTTCCTTTCAACATATCCTACAAAAATATTGGTATATGAGCTGTAAAAAAAGTTTTCGTTCGACCGTAGCTACATATGGGGTTATATTTACATGTCATTCTTACAAGGAGAAACATCCAAATGAACCCATGCATTTCTTCCCTTTTTCCTTTTCAGTTGTTTGCATTTTTTAAAAATAAATAAAGGATGAACAAGCCCCTCACATCATGAACAATCAAGTTCTTTTTATGTCCCCTTCAAAACATATCGTAATGTGATTTTAATGCATCCCAGAATATTTCTATGTCAACTTAAGTTTAAGATCATTCATATCAATTCTAAATACAATGTTATGATATTCTTTATTTACATTTTCTCATTTACTTTCCTTTCTAAATGTAGATGCTAGTATGATGTTGATTTGACTAACGACATAAGAATTGCCACAACATCTATTTTTGGTGAACTTGTCAAAAATTTGTTGAACTTTAGTGCAGTTGAAGCTATGCAATATTATAACTAGGTTATATTTTTATAATTATTACAAATAAAAATACATTTGATTATTTTTTATGACATCTTTATTATATGACTAATGATCTACACTTTTCTTTTTGGTAAAAAGAGTATTGAACTTCCTCTTGATAAGGTCCATGCTGAACTGAAGACAAAAACCTTTCTCGTTCATATCAAACCTATTCACATGGAACCATTGGACAAAAGGCAACGCTTCACTGTTATCTATTATTGCCAAACTGATGGTGCTGAATTAGAGGGAGGCTCAACTTAAAAAAAAAAAGGGATAATAGTAATGTTGAAATGACACTTACAACTATTTCAGGTACTTATCATTGTTTATTCAAACATTTTTTCATATTTTTATTCATTAAACTATATAATGAACTAGAACTATTGATAATTTTCAATTTTCTTTGTGATGATTGCAACAAAAACCATAATCATGAATTCTAAACACACTTTGAAATAACTAAGTATATATCTTTCGTTTAAGATTCATTGTTACTAACATTTTACATATTACCCTTCAAACTACTTCATAATGTTTAAATTTTATAATTTAAGCTTTAATCCATATATGACTATTCAACTTTTTCCTGATACTTTTACCAGTTTTTATATAACTATATTTTAACATACACCAATTCATCTTTGTGATCACTTTCATGTCTTATAAGTTCCTATACATGACTTGTATTACGGTCTATCACTTAATGTATATATTATGTTTTTTTCCCATGAACATCTATCCTTTGTAAATTGCATATTGCATTAGTTTGCTTGTGAAGAACTATTCACTCATTCCCTATTAATAGATTGCCATGTCTACTGTTATTTAGTATTAACTATTTTCAAACAATTTTAAGTACACTAAAATCTTTGATGTTATTATTTATTCATTCAGTATTCTTATAAACAAGGTGATCTCAACTTTTATACTAGATCACTAATATACTTTGATTTTTTTTTTATTTTCAGAAGATATTCTTGCTTCGTCTTCAAGAGTTAGACAATGTCTTGACAAAAGATTTGAAGAAACTGAATCAAAACCAACGCCAACCTTAGATGTTCCTGTTGATGATCGCAACAAAAAGCCTAGATTATTATAAACTTTTTGTATAGTTTCTAAGAGAACATAAGCATGTAACTTTTGTTAAAGATTAATTAATGCTACCTGTAGCACCTCACTCCCGCAATGACTCGAATCCGACATCGATGGTGATATCCGAGTTTGTGCCCCGCGAGGGTGGTGTGCTAAGTCACTCAATCATTCAGAAATCGGTACATTTTTTTTAAAACATAAACACATATGTGGAAGTCAATAACCAAACAGGGCATAAGCCCATTTCAATCATACAAGGTAATTTACAAAATCCCCATATGGCCATTTGGGCCCTTTCACATATACAAACACTTGAGTCGTTTCAAAACACAAAATTATACAAAAAGATAAGGAATATACAATTCAATACAAAATAAAGAAATGCAATGCAGACGCAAACTGATCCCGACTTCTATTCTTCACTTGTATGCTATAGGTATACTCCCGTTGGCATAACGGGGTATTCTTCTGATCCTGAAAAAAATAGTTGCAAATTTTGGGTGAGTTTTGCGAACTCAGTGAGTGATCATCATCGATGGCTCACCCAATCACATAGCATATAATTTCACACATCTAACTTTATTTCAGATTTCACATTTCACATTTGATCACATTCAATACACTTAATCATTCATATTATACATATGCAATACACATGAGACTCACTTTTCATTTGTTATTGTCGTTATGACCGAGTGCCTTTTTATTCGCTCATATCCCTTAGTGGATATCGAGCCATGGCATATAACATCTTATATCCCTTATTGGATACCGGGTATAGTCGCATTCGAGCCCGAGGCTCTAATCACACTCTGAGCTTTAAGCTCCTTTTTCACATTCTAAGCTTTAAACTCCTTTTCCCTGGCGACTCTGGTCATAACTTCCTTTATCTTTCATGCATTCATGCAATGGAATGCATCACTTACATTACATGCACTTATTTGATCATACTCACTTATCATTGGACCGTAGTCCAACATTCAACACGTAGTTGAGCATTTGCACTTTCACTTACATGCAATTACACATTCAGAAAACATTTAGCAATCGATTCAATATCTCATACATATAACACAATCGTCGAACCTTTTGTCCGGCATCCAACACAATCAATCACATTCATATATACATTCATCACACAGAGATCGATGTATACAAAATGCAAATAAAGCAAACAATGAAGTGAGACCATCTAGGTCTACTCACAGTACGCTTCAGGTTAGCATTTGCTTCCACTTTTGGAACGCTTGTATGCAGAGGTTTAACCTGCACATCACAATTTATGCAATATACAATTTACAATCATTACAAAACTCATTTATGCCCAAATAGTTATATGGGCTATGTACAATGCATGTTCAATGACAA
>JAOTAZ010000219.1:9232122-9249722 GCA_025629785.1 Erythroxylum oxycarpum
ATGAAATAAAATTATTTTATTTTATTTTATTCATTTATTTTGTACAAGAGAATTTTCAATATTAATTATATTTTTTGAACTAGCAAAAAAAAAATGTCATATAGATTATTTATTAAATTCTCTCATAATAAATTAAATAATCATAAACAGAAAATATTACGCTTGAAAGAAGTGTGTAATCACATAAGGTTATTACTAGGTCAATAATAATTAATCCAATTAATTACTAATCAAAGTTGATGTATAACAACACATCTCAACGACTGGATAATGTGAAGTAACAACCTTACAAAGATGGAACCAGGTTAAGGATAATGTATTATTACCTTTCATCATTATAACTTCGAATTATCCTAAAATATGGTTTAACTGTTAAACTCTATTAGATAACCAACTATATTACATGTCGATCATTAATGAGTGATGAATGACTTAAAAAACTCCTTTTTTCTCACTCATTCAATCTTCATGGCCAAGGACCATGAAGATCAATGGCAGCATAGAATTCAAACTCACTACTTAGAGTTGATGGATCTCATCTTGACTCACAACTAATCATATAGGTACTTAATTATATCTAATGATCATTCAACTAGCATTTTTACATACTAAGTGTCCGATATCAAAACATAATAAGTAACCTATTGATTACTGTGATGATCTCATATTAAAAGAAAAATATACATGTAAATTCTTATAAGAATATCTCACTTGACAGTTCATAGGTAATATTAACCATTGGAAATTCTCAATTTGGTCAGTTCAATAATCATATATTCAAATGCATCATCTATATATATAACTTAGTAAATGAGATCTACTAATATCTAACAAATAGATATTATTACATATATATTGATCTAATTGGATCATTAAAGTCTTTATTTGATGATCTTATGATCAAGAACATTTTTAGATTACATCTTAAAGACTTGACTCTCATTATCATAATCTCCATTATGATGACAAGTGTATAAATTTAATCAATGACTTATCATATTAGAATAAAAACAATAAATGTAATATGATAATAAATCATTTGTCATGTTATTAATCAAAATTAATAATCACAAAACTAAAGTGTTCAATCTATTACATAACGATTGGGTCATGGGCATAATTCCAACAGTTATAAGAAAGGATTTAAGCATGTTTATCATTATGATAATAGACAGTTCAACTTTGTTTGTGATTTGTAGTTAAATACCTTGCATAATATATCAATCTTGTTTGATAGATTGAATGTTTTGTCTAATGTTTGTTTAAAACATTTATATATTTTGCATGAAAATTTTGAAAAATTAGAAAAATCTCTAGAAAATATTGAGAAAAAGATAAAAAGAGTTCCCGGAAAGATTGAGATAATAGAGTTGATAAACTCCATAGTTGATCAACCAAAGAAAATTGAAAAAGAAGCTATCCAGTTAACACAACCACTGGAAAAGAAATTGCAAAAAGTGGAAGTACTGATTGAACAACTTCATAAACAGTGGAGTTAGATGTCATATCTGACTGCACTTAAAGACGAAGATTATCAAGAATCACTTGCTGCAACAGAATCATTACGACCACCTGCTGAAGGATTTAAAAAGATAGAAGAAGTATCTTAGCCAACAAAGGCGATACAAGCTGCAATCAAGCAAAATAATTGTGTTATTTATATGTTGATAAAAGCACTAAAGAAATTAGAAATCCTTGAAACAAAGGTCAAAAGAATTGAGGAAAGTTTTCTTAAAACCTCAAAAGAAAATCCGCAATTCCAAGAATCTCTGGATAGACTTATTCAGGAAGTCAACAAAATAATGATATCAGAGAAAGGAGATACAACACCTCCAGCTGTAACAAGAAAATCATTCTTCTTCAAAAATACGAAAGATATATTTGACTCAGAAAAGGTGAAACATAGAAAGATTTAAAATGGAAGCAAGAAGGAGTACAAGTATATCACCTGAGCCAAGAACAACGGAAGAAAGGAATCTAGGATTAATTCCAATCCGAAATTTCTAAAGAAATACTATAGCAACCACTCAACAAGAAGATCAAATTAGAGATTACAGAAGATATAGACAAGCTGCTAGAAATGCTATATATCGTTTAACGAGGAATAGCAATAGAAGGAGAACAATAGAAATGAATTTGGATCCCAATCATCAACTAAGTCTGTCAAATCAAAAGAGAGCATCAACGTTACCAGCAGAGGTATTATATTCATCCAATTGGGAGGAACCAAATTATAGAGTATACCAACATTACTCTGAAGAAAGACAGTTAATAATTGGTTCAAAGAACTGTTAAGTCATTTAAATTGTATATATTTTGGACTTAATTTTGATTGATGTGTTGAAATTATTATCCGAATTTAATGGAATTACTTTATAATTGTTTACAGATGGTTTTCAACACTTTAAGGACAAAAAAGGATCAAAAATAGGAAAAAGAAAGAAAGAAATTCAAAAATCCCCAATCTGGACGAAATTGAAAGATTAGGTGTGGGCACGCCTAAGGACATAATCTTAAATCTGTAGATTTTTCAGAATTCGTTTTCAATTAAAACACAACCATTCAAGATCTTTTTGCCCTCTTTTCAAGATGTCTTCTAATGAAATTAAAACACCACCTAATATAGACGAAATCAAATCAAGATAATGGAGATATTCAATTCAATGAGGGAGCTTATGGTGACTGCCGTACATATATGGTGTTAGGGTTAGAAAGAGGGACATGTAACCTCCTTAGGCTGCCGCACCCTCTGTTGTTCTTGTTTTTTCTGCATTCTTCAAAGTAGTATCTTCATAGGTCTTGGTGGAGTTGCTGTCGTCCTTCTTGTTTTGCTGATTCTTCTGATTCACATTACTGCATTTCTCTAAGAGTAGTATTATCGTAGATTTAGGTTAAGAAGTAGATTGTCGCATCTTTTTATTTTATTTTCTTACATATTCTATAGATTCCAAATTGTTATTTTTGTTTCTTTCATTCAAGAACCAATCATAGAGACTGTTTCTATTATTATTTCTTTTGATTTTAATTCAAGTATGAGTAGCTAAATTTTCTTATCTTGGTTGAGGGATCCATGTTACATGTTATTATGGTAAGATTTTCTGGATATTTTTCATGTTGTTGATGAACATTGGATATTTTTGGATCTGTCTTTTTAATTGGATTTATTGGTTTCTAGGAGCGCTATTAGAGATTAATTGATTCAATCGCTAGGTTAACGAAATCTAACGTTCAATTTCGGTAATCATAAGTAGCAATTAGGATTAACCTCTCTACGTTAGAGTAGGAAAATTCTAAAAAAATATCCACTTGATTGATTGCATATCGTACATGTTTATCACTTGTCATTGGTTCTTAATTCTTAATGCTATTATTCAATTTACCTATGATCGTATCTAGGTTATTGTTTAATAAGATTGCTAGAATACATATTTCTAGTCATTACACTTAAGAGAATTTTTTTCCCAATGAATGTTTATTGATAATTGCAATTTTATGTCGAGGATCCATAATAGCATGGTAACATCGATAACCGAAACTAAGGTATTTTTCCTATTGAATTTTCATATTTAACTATTGCTTTCGATTTGTGATTTTTCCTTTGATTTTCTGATATTGCCATGATAAAACCCCCTTTTTTTATTTTCGTTATTTGTGTCGTTTAAACTAGCTAACCTTTACTGTTAAAAATTTCTCGTGGGAACGATATCCGCTTATCACTATTACATTAATTTGTTTTAACGGAAATGATTTCTTTTATATTTGATTGCAGGCGACAGCATCACCATCTACTATTCATCTTCATTGCAACAATTGATGTGTTATGTAGATTGTTCATATTCATATGTCTTTCATAAATGCACAAATACATTGAGATTGATTGTTGCTTTGTGCATCATCATTTTTGTTATAATATGATCGATCTTATTTATGTCTTTTTTCAAGATTAGATTGCTCATGTATTAATCACTATGCACCCTCAATTTTGCAATCTTGTTTACAAACTTAAGCTGTCAATTCACTATCACCTTAATTTTGAGGGGAGATGATAATATTTATTGTAATCAATGTAAATAGTGACTAGTAAACTCATATCTTATATTTAGGCACTAATTAGGTTCTTCCTTATATAAGTTCCTTTCTTATTAGTCTAATACTTTTTTTGTATAAATAAGTATATCATTTTCATTATAAGATACAACAATGTATAAAATAATTCATTCCCTATTAGTTTCTACTTTATATATATATGACAATTATTTATAAACTGGAAAGAATAAATAGTTTATTGTTAGAAATTTACAGCATCCACCACTTCTTCTAGCTCAATTCCCATGCCTGCATTAAAGAAGTTGTTAAATGACAAGATAGATTGACTTTGGTTTAAGAATGAACCATCCATCGTGAAGTAAGAATAAAAGTTGACTATTAGTTACCTGTATCCTGCTGTCTGAGGTTCCGATGACAAGTACTTCTTCGCTGGGGTCAAGTGCCATGCAGAGAACCTTAGCATTTGTAGCAGTTTGGAGGACATCTATCTTGGTCTGCTTCTTTCGGTCCCAAATCTCAACAATGCCTCCTTTGGACCCCAAGTATATTAGGTCTGCACTAATTGCCATTGTCCTCACTTCCGATGTTGTGGACAGTGTGCCTACCAAATCAAAGTTTTCACAACTCCATATCTGTCATCAATTTTTGGATGCTAAGTTAGTGACTCGTTAAAAACCACGCAGAAAATAGTCACTAGGATAGGAGGACATACCTTCACCACTGATCCATCTACTGAAGAACTGGCCGAATGTATCTGCCCGTCACGAATTTGCAGAGCATTTACGGAATTTGCTTTGCCTAGTAATTTCCTGGATCCATTTTGAATAATGGCTACTGTTCCAGTTGCCAGGTCGATTTCCTGAATAACAGATTGCTTTATATAAACTCAAGTTGTCGAATGTAGATAAAACATGCTGCTTCAGTTGCAATACCTGAATGCTGCTGTCGTGGCATCCACAGTATAGTTTTCCTTGTACAAGACACAAGCATTTTACGTACTTGCCTTGATTTACCAATTTGGATCCTCCGTTCCAGGAATGAACCTGACAGGTAATAAACGCCAATCATTAGTTACACACGTGAACATGAATTGCACTGTATTTTTGACTCCTAATATAGAAACAGAAAAGGAGGTTTATATGATACCTTGACACCAGCTCCTTGTGGAATAAAACATGACATGCTATTGGCAACAACTAGATTATGAACTGGATCCTTCATGTCATGCACTTGTACGCAGCGCAATGTTTCACCACTAAAAGACCAGACCTATTCATCACAATAAAATACAGTAGCATTATTTGTTAAACATTTATTCAGCAATACAGATCAGAAAATCAGACATTCGTCCTCTGTTAAACTGAACATGTAGATGGATAAATCTCAAAACTGATGCCGAGAAGGTGCTTCCAGGTAATTGTAACATGAATTAGTATTTAGATGAATTGTGAATGAGACTTTGGCACTGTAGCAATAAAGAGAGTTGTCTGACTAAATTGCTGTCAGTTTTCAAGGCAGGTTGGTTAGTAAATCTGTCGTATGTCTCCTGAGTTAGTGGTCATCTATGCAGCTAATTAGTTCAGTTTCATCTGTTCTTAAGCTACCTTTTCCTGCCGGGCTTCCCGAGTGCAGAAACTTTACGCGGTCTTTTAACCTGTCTTTTGTTTTCTACCAATAAAAACAAAAGAGTGGAAAGAGCACACATACCCTTGATGTTTTGTCTGCTGAACCACTGTACAATCTTTCGCCTGATTGTAAGATTGTTAAGCTAGTGACAGCCTTGGTGTGTTCACGAATTACTTGAATGAGTTGAAGAATGCTACGACTCGCCGTCCAAACCTACAGAAATTGAGAAAAAGATCATCTTACTTGTATTCGCCAAACTTGAGTCATTTCAAGCAAGAGGATAGCGATTCACAGTATGAATTAATCGTGTGGATTACTTAACAATGTGAAATAGAACTTTTCTAGGAAGCTAGGTGCTCATCCCTCATCCAATGATCTAGCCAGATGAAGTGCTTGGTTTGGTTGCAATAACATTATGAGAGAATTACCTTGATGGTTCCATCCGAATGGCCAGAAAAAATCTTGTCATTGAAACAAGCAATTGAAAGCACCTCTCCGTTCTCACTGCAATCTATTAGAGCTAATTCTTTATGACTCCACAAGTCCTGGTGCTCGAAAACAATTTTATTGTCATTATTTTATTGACTGAGAACTAAAAGGATAAATAAATGTATAGGAACTTGCATTAAAAACACTTTTATTATAACTTACAGCACTGGAGTCTTGTCCCTCACTCAGGATTTTCATGATCTCAAATGCTAATCGAGATGACTTTCTCAGCTCCCTCAGACCTTTCTTGATATCCTTCATGTAGAAAGTAATATCCCGCAAGCCATCTGAAAATTACAGTAGCAAAGTTATGATAGAGATGTCTTAAACCAAATTAGATTTGTTAATCTTGCAGTCTCGGAATGTGAAATTAGAAATCTTTCCAATATGTTTCTAGGGCTTGTGCAGGTGTCTTTCTGAATCTCAGTTTGGTTGCTGGAGTAACACTGACCAAGATTGCTACTTACCAGCATCATCTATGAAGCTTTTCAACACAAGCAATGAAAGGACTTTGTCCTCAATATCCTTTGCGGACTTGAATATTGCAACAAAGCGCTTGAGCAAGCAGACTCTGGCCGCTCCTCGTATCCCTGTGTCTGGAAGAACATTAAGCATATGTGCAAGCCACGTTGCTGAGACAAAGCATGCTGAACACAACTCTGCATATCTGCTCTTCAGGCCCTCTGATAGAGCTTCGAACAGCAAACCAAACTCATGAGTTACTAAAGCAAACCCCACTTTTCTTTCCCAATCTTCAGCTGCTCTCTCTTCCTCTTGCTGGTCCCAATGCAACACAGAAAATTTAGTTGTATTTTCATATACAAAAATGTCGGAGGACAAGATTTTATTCAGAAAAATTCAACGAGTCTGACCAAGGTTCCTTCTACTTCTTCAGAAAAGCTTCCAACTTGTTCCATTTTTATAAGATTTTTGTAACGTTTGTCCAGTCCAGCACGCTTCAGAAGCATGGCTCTGGTAAGAGATTTTCCAGAGGCTGTAAACCTCCCCTGCAAAGA
This sequence comes from Erythroxylum oxycarpum, assembly GCA_025629785.1. Classification (NCBI taxonomy): domain Eukaryota; kingdom Viridiplantae; phylum Streptophyta; class Magnoliopsida; order Malpighiales; family Erythroxylaceae; genus Erythroxylum; species Erythroxylum oxycarpum. Next base: position 9,239,301 of record JAOTAZ010000219.1, read on the forward strand.
GACTATTGTTTTTGCCGCAGCTATTTGAACAGCAGGAAATTCAATTTCTCTGAGGCATGATATGAGGGTATCTATTGCCTCTTCACGGTATATACTCATCTTTCTCGGCTCAGCCTATTGACCAATACAGTATTCATTAGCTTACAGTAACTACGTTCTGTCATTAAACTTTTTAAGTGCTTTTCGAACAAAAAGTGGTGGCAGTACTGATGTTAAGTAAAAAGAAACAATCAAGCATCTTAATTTTTCAAACTTTGTAACTTGAGATAATTGAAAAAGAGGAAAGATGTCCATACCAGAAGATCAAGTTGGAGTAAAAGACCAGCCACTACTGGGCATTGCTCTTGTGGAGCTGTCTGTAAGAAGTTCAGCAGGGTATGCATTGTACTGTAAGAACCTTCATCTTTAATGATGTGAAGGACTTGTTCATTGAATGTCCTCCTAAGAATTTTATTGAAAATTCAATTGCTGGGGGAAAGTATTCCAAATTCAAGAGAAACCAAAAGAATGAGTCAAAGGTTTGATCTCGAGAGAAGTTACCTATTTAATTTAACTAATTCTGATAAGAAATGAACGATCTCAAATTGTTCTGAATCAGTTGCAGTGCAGAAGCTCTCCAAAACAGGAGCAAGCTCAGCTTGGTCAGCAATGGTATTTCTACATTTCCCATCTTCCTGGATGCACCTGAGTAAGATCCCAACTGCTGCAATTCTCTCTTCTGCCCACTGAGCTTCCAAGCTGTGAACAACTTTCTCAATCACTTTTGTTGAAATAATGGCATTGGCAATGGAGGAAACAATGCTTTCTTCACTGCTACTGAGAATCTGATCCAGTAATAGAACTGCGGCTGTTTTTGGTTTCACACACATATTCAACATATCCTTGTCTTCCTTCTTAATGACTGTTAGGAGAGATTCTACTAGATCCATCTCCAGGAGGCTCATTGTGGTGGGCGTTAACAGATATATCAACACAACGGCCTCCAATAAACCGTTCTTAAAAAGTGCCACAATGCATTCCACATCAGAATCAACTCTCGTCAGTGTCTGGATTACGCCTTTGTCTCTTGATCCCAACTCAGAGAGGAGAAGAACCGTAGCTTTTAACACTTTTGGATCGACAGAATTGAATAGTATCTCCACAAATCCGTTAACAACTGGAGGTCTTGAAAGCAAGCTCTGTATATCAAATTCCATATTTGTTTCCTTCCAGAATCTCTCTATTCGAAGAACAGCCACTTCAGACTCGTGCAAAATTTCTGACATACAAAGATTGTTAATGGCCTGTCTGAGCTCGCTAATTGTGCCGTCAATGGTGGTTTGCCTAATGACACTATTAGGAGAAGCTGTAGGAGGCGTTCCTGATGATATGAAGCTTGCATCAGTCTTCTGACGAGGGCTTCCTAATTGGTTTAAGGCGGAAACAGGGTGCTGCTCTTTCCAACTAGCTATAAGCCTTTTGAGTACGTAATTTGTCTTAGGTAGTTGTGTACTTTGCAACTTCTGGCGCGTGATTGGGCATGTTGAGTTCCCCCTGTCCAGCCACTCTTGAATTGCTCTGCGTTCATAAGTCTGGCCTGTTTCTAGAGTCACCGGATCATCAAAAAGATGGCTTGTTATCGGACAGACAAAGTCTTTTGGCGGAGTATGTTTCCCACCACCTGGGGAGTTATCGGCATCCGCCATGGGATGATCTGAAGAACTATGGGTGACAGAAAGAATCCAAATATGAGAACTTCAGAGGAGAAAGCGTAAAATGATAAATGATGTTCATGAGAACATACCGAATGGAATCTACAACTATAAGTTGCTTGTGTTTTCGGGTTCGGCTTTCTGATGGCTCAAACGATGTTCTTTGTCTGTTGTTTTCCTACAAGACAAAGACAACAGCATTTCAGTACTAGAATAATCGCCTAGGTAGATCAGTCCAGATAATTGCGACCTCTTTCTTGTTTATGCCTCTACCTCAACTTCGGATTCCAATGAAGAACAATCAACCAAATTATCATCCAAGGACGATTCAGCTTCGGACTCTGAATCTGAACTTGGCGATACCGTCAACCTCGTACTGTTCTGACTTCTGAGATCTTCTAGGGAGACTCTCTGAGGATAAGATAGTGTAGCAGAAGTACATACGCCGTTGCTGGACCGTTCTAGCGATTTTTCTTCTTCACGCCATATTGGCTATGACACGTTAAAAAACATGTTATAAACCTTAAAGGACAGAACCTCTCTCGTATTTTTTGTGGTGTTTTAACAGAACCATTTAAGAACACAGCATAAAGAAACAAACTTGATCAGTCAATCATTAAAAAACACTTGAATTACGAAAAAGGAAGCCATCTTTAAGTTTGGTGTTGAAATTTTTCTGTCAACTTGGCCTCGTGACATGTACCAGTCCTATGAATTTTGAGTTTTCGTGGTCAGATAAGCAGAGAATGGTGGGTGCACTTTTCACCTTAATTCCAGGAGGCCATTTAGTTTAGACTGTTTATGTAGTACAGTAAATGAGCTAAGCCTAACAGTGGATGTAGTTATTTAAGTAAGAACAATATAGAAATTCTCTGGTAATATGCATTTGGAAAACTGAGAGTAAAGCTTTTGTTCTTGTTTTTTCACATTCACCATCACCCGCTTGCACATCCCCCACTCTATCCCCGTCAGAACTACCACCTGGACCTGACCATCATAAAAACCACCGTCCAAATGACAAATAACGACAACCAACATTTAACCACCATTTACCCATCCCCCACAATCAACCATCACTATTAGCCCTTTAACATATTCGTAGTTCGATAGAAACCCACAGCCTGGACAGATTTCATTGCAACTGAAATCCTAATATTCTGCTGAGCCTGAAATTGGAATTAGAGTTCTCAAATTGAAGCAATTTTGTTTCAGGCATGCTATATCCACAAACTTGATATACAAACACAATTTTCATTCAACAGTTCACTTCATCCAATAACACCAACAAGTAATTATCTTCATGTAATCAATTGGTTATTTTTGAGAAATTGGAAATTTTGTTATACCGTTTTGAATTCTATTTTGGCAGTTTGGTAACAGAAAATTGAGGAATATGTCCCCTAGTTCTGCTTTGACACATTGAAAGTTGCAATACATCAAGGATCAAAACATACAAATAGTGACAGGTTTCCTAAGATTTTTGCCAACTGTTTTATAAACTAAATTGTCAAAACTCGATGTCAGACCAGATAAACTAAGGTGAAAGGAGGACAACATGAAAAAAAAGAAAAAGAAAAGAATAAACAGTACGAGAAGCTCTTATTATATTAACTTAAGCACAATTAGAATTGATAAAAATTATAATGAATTTGCAAGGCAATTGCCAAAGTAAAAGGTTGAGAATATGGATTTAGCATTGCAAGGCAATTGACAAAGTAAAAGGTCGAGAATATGGATTTAGCATTACATTATACCGGACGTTCTTCAACCCTACTCCATCCGTTTTGATGTTATCTTCAGCTTCTTCTATCTCTTCCACAGTCACTGGTGGTGGCTTAATCGAAATGTTCTCATCGCTGGTCTCTAAAACCTCCTTAAAGTAGGTAGCAAAGACTCTGCAATTTTTGTCAAGAACCTTTTCGTAAGCGCTCTCTAACTCCTTCAACTCCAAAGCTTGAACCCCACAAATGTTCGACAACAATTTCGAGCTCGGAACAGCTACCGATACATCAAATATTGAATTATCATCACCCTCGTAGTCCATATTCATTGAAAAGGATGACAGTATCTTTGTTCTCTTCTCGTTGAACCATTGAAGAACTGGTAAAAGATGTGAAAGAAACAGCTCCTCAAAAAGAACCGGAGCTATTTCTGACCGAGCTAGGGAAGGGTCTAGCTGGAAGATGTTGAGCACACTGAGTGCAGCATTAGTGTGTTGATATGTGAGTGCGTAAATGAGAGAGAGAAGAAATGAGGAGAAGGACGATTTAGGGCAAGAAAGAAGAAGTTTTTCAGCGAGGCGAAGCGAAGAGAACTGAACGGAAGGGTTAGTGGTCGATATGGACTTTTCGACTGTTTCAAAGGCGAGGTTTAGGGGTTTGAGGGTGGAGGTTTGCATGGAGGGAGTCAACTTGCTGCGGAGAATGGACAAAAGCTGGTGGCGGAAGTCGGACAGAGAGATGGCTTGGGAGAGGAAAGCGGTGGTGTGCTGGAGGATATGGGTGCTTGTGGTGGCAAAGGACGGTTCCATGGTCGCGGGTCTCGTGGTGGTGTTCGTTGAAATGCTGCTGGTTGGTGAAGAGCAGGAAGAGACTAAACATAGGATAGGAATGATTAAGTTGATTGCGCTGGTTGTTGATTTTTCTGGTTTGATGTATTTGGTATTTTGCTGGCAAAAATAAATGACTGATACGACCTCAAAAGCCACTTTTGCTTTAACTTCAACTTTTAACTTAGACAATAGGTGTCACTATACAATACTTGCACCTTACAATATTATTTTGTAGCTTTTCTATTTGTCTATCGCAGTCTTCCCATGACACATTGAAATAGTTATTAATTCACTTCTTCTTCATTTCAATAAATCATTGAAAAAGGAATTAAATATTTACTCTTATACTACATCATATCACTTTCAGTATTCAATTAATCATTAATAACTAAAAAACAAATATCTTTAACCTTAAAAAATGTGTGTAACATCATCAAAATTTATTAACCATTTATCCAATAAAAGTTTGTTATTATAACTTGCAACATTTACAAAAATTGATTAAATGCTTTAAATATTGTTGTCATATTTGCATTTCATGATAAACACTAGATACATCTGATGACTTTCTACATCAATCAAAACGTACGTTTACTATATATATATTCAATATTGATACATGACAAATGGTGGGAAACTATTACTTTACATCCTTATACTTAGTGGAGTTGGACGAAGAGAAGAAGATTTCAATGAGGGAAGCAAGACAAGGGCATCGAGGTAGCTTGTGTAGGTCTGAATTCAGGCGGGTGGGGGTGTGGAAATTGAAATAGTAAAAGGTGAGGGGACCCATATCGCCGGCCAGCCGGTTGGAGCAGTGGCAGCTGGTGTCGGGTCACTGCAAATTCCAAAACATAATTAACAATAATAGGGACTTTGGTTCTTCCATTTGTCCTCTAGAGATTTTCTGTCGTTTTAAGATTTTTCAGAAATGTGATGCTAGGTAGGCCAACATCTTTTATGTCTTCAAGATCATTATTCTATCTTAAATGTGTGCAATTTTGTTGACTTATTATGATAATATCTTGTTAGATTATGTATGCATTAAAGAGACCTGTATGAAGTTGACATTGTTATGGTTTTTCCTCTTTTAGTGATTTTGGAATGACATTTGCCTATATGTTGCACCTCGATGGGTTGATTGACTTGAATCGGCCATCACATCTAATTGATCTTCGATGATACAAATGTTGTACTTCTCTTGCCAAGTTTTATTCTAGAGAATTATTTTATTATGTCAACATGTTGATTAATTATTATATGAAGTTAATTTATGCCAAATAAAGGCTCCACAATATAATGGATGGCAGCTAAAAGTTCAAAAATAGTTGCTAATAATAATTTGTGATGATTTAAATTCATCCTTAAAAACGTCACCAAATTATCGTAGCTAAAAATTATAGATTAAGTTTTCCATATTGGTCACTAAAAGATTTTGCCTACGCTTCATTTTCGTAGTTGGAAAATATTAGCATTGATTTAATATATTTTCACTACAAAATATTTTTGTAGCGAAAGATTATTTGCTACATTTTCGATAACGTAATTAAAAGGTTTTTAGTTACATTTCTATAAATGTAGCCAAAAAGTATTAGTGATGTTTTTAAAAACATAGCAAAAAACTTTTAGCTACATTTTCTAAAACTTGGTCGAAAAGTTTTAGCTACATTTTTGAAAATGTAGTCAAAATTTTAATATATATTTAACTAAATATTATACCATGTTAATTATAACTATTTGTGACATTTTAAATCCATATTGTTGTATATAATATTTAAATTTTTTGTTAATTTATTATTCAAAAATATAATACAAAAATAATTAAAAATTAGAAGCGTTGTATATTAAAAAATAAAATATTGTTAAATTAGATCATGCAAAAAAATTTAATTACAACTTCAAAAATATTTGTGTTAAAAATAAAAAATACAAATACTAAATTAGTCACTTAGACCCGTCTTCATCTTCACTGCTTACATAATTTGGCCCAAGTAATTTTCTTAGGTACCCTTTATGCTTGACCACCTTTTTTTAAGGGACTTGTTTTCTATTTTAAGACGTTGAACTTATGTTGGTCTTGATGAGGATGAAGCAAGTTGGCTTAGAGCAAAACCTGAGCCTTTTTATATCCCGATCATGTACCAAGTACCTAGTTGCAAATGTCATCTACATTTGGCTCATTTACGTCAAGCATTGATGTTTACAACAATTCCTGCATCTTATTCTAAATTTTAAAAAAGAAAATCAATATTCAATTTAAATAGTATTAGTTACTATTACTAAATAAATAAACTTAAAATTTAAACAAAACTTTATACTTACATAATTGTTATGCACTCTTTCAGACATCCAGCCCTTACCTTTCTTATAGTGTGTCAATTTATAGAATGTAATCCTATTATACTCTCTTCTATGTAATTCCTTCTGACTCTGTTTTATGGAAAAAATAAAACACAATAAATGATATTTTGTTTACTGATATAATTATAACTTGTAAATAAAGAACTTACATATCTATTTCATAGGACAACAAAGGATTTGGAGCCTTGGTTGTGAGGAGTTTTCATTTTTCCTCTATTAACTTTGGCTTTTTCACCTCCTAAATAAAGAAAAGTAATAGTCATTAAATTGTGTAACAATGTGAAGAGAAAAAAACAAACAAACCTGAATGTTAGGAGAGTAATAGTCATTCGTTCTGAAACATATCTCCTTGTCTCTTCATCCGAAGGAAAAGATTTGTGATATTTATGCCGTCGATAATGATGATCCTTGGTCCTTTGTTTCAAAAATAACATGACAGTTTGAAGCATCAAGGTTGTTGATATCGACGATATTTAGCTTCATCTGTGAACAATAAGTACACATGAAATTAATCTTTAAATAAGTAAAACAATATCGCATATAATTAAATAAATTAAAAATTTACCGAAACTCTAAGAACAATGGTGATTAACAGGTTTATCCCATTTAACAAATAAATCTTAAAGAAAAGAGTTCATTAATTGACAATTAATTGCTAAATGTCTTATATATTCATAAATGTCACATGAAACATTGGACTTTCCTATAGAATGAACATTGATAGGATCAAATTTTTTATCTAAATAATCTATTTTTTTAGTACTCAAATTAATTAAAAATGTATATGAAGAAATTACATAAATTCATTCTAGTGACCTAGTTTTAGGTTAAATGAACTTAATTAACCTTTTAATTTGATTTCATCCCTAAGATAACTTTCATCAAACACTTTATAGGCTTCAAAAATTCAGCCCTAACTAACTACAAAAAATTATGTCTTTTCCCTTTCTTTACCAACATTAACACATTAAAATAAACATTCAATCACTAACAGTTCAAATAAACCCAAACAACGTTCATAAAACTGACCAACATCAAAGCATATAACAATAATAATGAATGGAGGAAAAAAAACCCAAGACCAAAACACATGCAACTAACCTCGACCGATAGTGATAGAAGAAGAAAAAATTAAACGAAGAGAAGAGAGGCATGCAGAAGGTTTGGGGAAGGGGGACTCAAGTTTTTTACTTTTAGCTTAAGCCAAAACAATGTCTTTTGTAGTTACTATAACATTTGGCGACATTTTTTAAAATCGTTGCCAATTGTTAAATAATAGGCGATAGTTTTAGATTTTTTATTTTGCAAATTTTTTGTAATATATTATTTCTATAAAATAATATAGAACTTATATATAATAAATAGAGTTTTGTGAGATCATATAAAATTGTAAAATCATATATATTGTAAGAGATTAATATAAATAAATGTAATATAAAATTTTATGTTTTTAGTTTCATAAATTTTTAATGACATTATTATTAAGTAAATATAGTTTTAGACTTAAACAATCATTGTGAATTAATCTAAATCATCGCCTTATGGTATATTGCAACGTCTTTTTGCTTAACAACAAATGATATCATTTTGTTTAACAACAAACGATGTCTTTTTCCACTAGATTATTATAAACAGAAAAATGAAGCTCTCTTCGTTTTCGTGTTAGCCATAGTGTTTTCAAAGAAGTGTCGTCTCCTCTGTCATCGTTGTCTCTTGTGTTGTGGTCGTCATTGTCAAACTAGCGTCGTGTCCTATGTTGGTACTGTTCTTCTTTTCTCTTTTATGTTTTCAAGAACCTTGCTTTTGTGCTATTTTTTCTATTATGTTTTGGAGTTTATGCGAGTTTTGTGTTCTGCAAATGGTGTATGGGTTTTTATTTGTTTTGGTGTTTGGAAGATGGTGAATTTTGTTTCTGTGTTGGATGTGTATGGGTTGACCTTTTTTTCCCCACTTTCCATGCTTGTTTAACGAAACCCTGCTAACTATTTAATGAAAGGTTTGTTAGAGAATCAAGGCTATTTCTGCAATGGATGTTTATGTACATATTTACCATATAATTGCTTTTACACCGAATCTGTACCACTTATAATATACACATGTATCCATCATAAAGAATATTTCAACGTCTCATGAGGTTGTCATTAGACATAACAATTAAAAGTAAAATGATCAAAACTAGATATATTAGCAAGGCATCAAAACATATATAGGTAGCAAATGTATAGGTTGGAACCATGATATTCAACTCATTTGGGAATGGTTAATTGCTTCATATGAATCAATAACAACATTACTTTTACTTATTTTCATTTGTAAATATATCAATCAATAACAACAACTGATAGGGGCAAAAACAAAAGAGTAAGTATAAGTATCAATTAACCAAGTCTCATAAATATGTAGCAAATAGTCCAAACTATCCCTAAGAGACATTTAATCGAACACTTCATAAGCTTCATAAATTCATCACTAACTAATAACAAAACCACTGTATTTTTTCATTATTCATCAATATAGGATCAAGTGTATCTTTAACAAGAGAGTTGGTTCAAATATAACGTTGGACTTAAGCTATATTGTTTTTTATCATAATAAATAACAAGTTGCTGAGGTGAAGATTGTTTTTAGGGTCACTAAAAAGGAATGACCCTTTCTTTTTGTTGTTAGGATTTGTACAGTACAGTTACATTCAATTTTGGATTTTTTCATTCCTCCTTTGAGAATTTATGGGATTTCATTACCAAAAGAATTTAATTAAACATAATGAATTTTATACTAAATTAAATTTTTAGAATAAAACTGTTAACATTAATTCATCGTTGAATGTCAACATGGTAACTAGTTTCTAATGGCAAAAATGAATTACATTGGGAGGAATGTGGCAAAATTCTCTCTAATAAAGAACAAATCGATGTAGAACAAATCTTCTCATCAAACATTAATCACCTCTTACCTTCTATGGGTGATCTTCTTCTTCTTCTTCAACGTTTTTAGTATCATTCGAACTACCTCTCTTTCTTTATAATATGCATCTCATTTTTTGTTACGAAGCTATTATGAGAACATCTTATTGTATATACTATGTATATGTTATGTAAAGCTTCCTCAAATCTTCAATAGAGCATAGATGGAAATGGAGGCAGTGGCAATGTCCCGATGATTCGTACAGAATTAGGTTGTTTTAGAGTAGTTCTCGATTGCAAAAACTATGTCTATTCATTATGACGATGATGGAGTCATTCAATCGGGTATGTATGTGTTCAAATTTGGGTTCCTTATACCGTTTGATTTAGCTTTGATTGTTTTATACTGTTTGCTTATTAGGTGAAATGCTTGGTACATATGATTAATCTAATATAGTGATTCATACTACATCTGAGAAATTGTTCACTGTAGCTACTGCAAATTTAATTAAAGCAAAGAATTTGTTGGGAAAGGGTGTCAATATACTAACACCTGAGGGAAGATCTTTGATTGTTTCAATTAAAGGCTTATAATGTGCAAGGAGCCTTCTTGGGAATCAAGATATTGGGAACTCCTTTACCTTTTCTACCAGGTCTAATGTCACTTGGAATCCAAAAAAATAATTATTTCTTTTCCTTTTCAACGAAATATTAAGCTTGAAACTTTATTTATTATTTTATCTATAAAAATTGTTAAAATTCTAATTAAAATCTTATAGCACTTACCATATATCATTATATTATATTACTTACCATATTTCAATATTTATATTTATTATTAATTTATTGTTAATACATATTATTGATTAAGAATAGTAGTTAACTTAATTATATGATATTTTGATCTTATTAACAT
>JAOTAZ010000219.1:9359549-9374648 GCA_025629785.1 Erythroxylum oxycarpum
TGACATATAAACATGTGCATGACTGAATATTCATGTGATTGATCAATTTAGTAATGTGTAAAATATGTGTGTATTGCATGACTAAAGAAGCACAAGTTGATCGCCAAAATCTAGACATTTCCGGATCTCAAGGCAATATCTTTTCTAAAGCGTACTGTGAGTTAACCTAGATGTTTTACCACTATGATTGAATTATTTTTTATTAACTTTAAAATATTAAATTGTTATTGATATGATTGCTATGATTCCAGACAATGTTAGTCCGAGGAGTCTGATATTCGGGAATATATTAGAAGTGTTTTTCAAATTGAACATGCAATATGAAATGTGTTCTCAACTAAATGTTGAATGTCAGACTCAGATCCGAAGAATGTGATAAATGACTGTACACATTGAATGAAAGGTATTGATAGCATAATATGTGATTTGATACATTTCATTACATTATTATGCATAATCAGATAAAAGAGTTGTGACTGGAGTGACCAGTGTGAAAAAGAGCTTAAAGCTCAGAAATGTGCACAAAGAGCCACAAGCTCAGTTATTAATGAGCCTGATATCCAATAGATACGGGATAAAATATAAAATAAGCTCGGTATCCACAACAAATACGGGACAGTTAAATAGGCACTCGGTCACAATAAAGTAAAAATAAAAGTGGAGTCACATGCGCATGTGCATGTGCATGTACATTTGCATTTATATATCTATTTTTACATATATCATGTGAATGATTGAGAAGAATTACTGAATTGTGTTGATATAGTGATATGCAATATTTGTGTACATGTTGATGATATGAATGATTGAGATAAATGATTGGATTATTCTGAAATGATTATATGAAATGTTTGTAGTTCATGATGTATTGTTGAAATATGATGTATATTGTGATTTGATATTCAATATTGAATGATGTGATACATCTGTTGAATTGGGAAATACACTTGTGAATTTGGTTTATACTTTTGATATTTGTGTTCTTACTTGAGTGAGCACATCGATGATGATTCATTTACTGAGTTTGCAAACTCATCAAAATTGCAATGTTGATTTAAAGGTACAAGAGAGACCTAGCTTCTAAGGTGATATAATAGAAGTCTAGTACTATCAATTTTGGAAACAAGAATAGCTCAAAGGTCTGGTCAGCTAATACCTGCAGAGTCTAGATAGAATTCTTTCGTTTTGCTTCTCCTTTCATGTTAAACTTTTCGTATAGAACTTTAAACTCCAAATGTGTATAAACATGGACTATGAAATGTAATGACAAAGTAAGTAGGTTTCATTTTGTGAATCAAATGAGGAGTTTTGATCTTTGGTACTTATGTTCTGTATGATGCTATAATAAGTTGATGTGATTGCTCTAATATTCCATTTAAGGTATGTTTTTGAATGTCCTATGGATGTTCGGGCATATGCTCTATTGTAGTGGTGTGTTACAAGCAGTTGGCATGTTTACGTATAACCGTGTATGTTTGCCCACATGCTAGGTCTAATGCATCTAGAGACACGTTAGACTTGGTGCATGCAGTACACACACTTACAATCAACATCAACACACTATATGATTAAAAAAAGACTCAAAATTTCTAAAATTTACAAAATAGTGCCTCAAGTTATTTTAGGTCCGTTTTTAAGATCTTGTGAATTTATAAAGTAAAATTTACAATTTTTTATTTATTACATGGTAATAAATAAGTTTAACTTAAAAAAATTAAATAAAGTTGTTTAAGCCATCAGTAAGTGAATTTTCATGCATTAGACTTTAAATAAAAGAGATATATGTGGTTTTGGTATCTTATATGATGTATTTATTGTTTAGTGTCGCATGATTATCACTCTAATTGAGATTTTTTTGTGATGAATTCTTAAATAAAGTTTGTTGATAATGTGTTCAACACTGATATGTGTTAATGAGTATGTGCATGAGGATTTTGTACTTATGAATGATAAATTGTCACATATTTATGCCCATATAGAAGAATATAAAGATAACATACAAGTGTATCTCTTGTGCTTGTGGATCCTTTTGGATATTAATGAGAAAGCAATCACCACAGTGGGCTTTTATGTTAGTATTTGAGCTATTCTGTTTGCATGTTTGGAGATGTCTTTGATCTTGTGTTTGGTTATTTTGTCCACAAGTGTTAGCCTTATATAAGACTTTGAGATGTGCATAAAGGCATAATTATTTTGCCCATAGGTGGTATAATTATAAAAGTTAATGGTGTATACTCTGATCGCTTTTATGTGGAGATCTTATCTACATGTACTATGTATTCAGCTCACAGTTGTTTCATAATATATATGATAAGAAGCTCAGTAGATATTGTTTTATAGCTTTAAGTATCAAAGTTATCCAACATTTGTGCTGATCATTACATTATCAGTTTTGCAGTTACCTTCTCTGTGAATAATAACAATGCTATAATTGAAACCTTTACTGGTTTCATTTTTAAGAAATGGAAGCAAGATGTGGATTTTACACTGGAGATGGCAGATATCACCATGGATAGGGTCAGTGATAGGTCATCTCTACCTATATCTATCATTTTAGAACCTGAGAGAGCAACGTATGTAGCCTGGGAAAGGTCAAATAGGATGTATTATTTAACTATAAAGAGATCCATACTAGATCATCTGTTAAATGGACTTCCAAAAACAAACATAGTAAAGGATTTCCTTAATAATATCTCATAGATATATAAGGTATCTTTTAATGTTGAAATAGGTACCTTATTAAAGGACTTGTACTCTATGAGAAATACAAGAACAGTGAGATTGAGGGAGTACATAATTAGGATTGCCCCCTTCAGACTAAGCTGAAGGTGTTAAATATTTATGTTCTTGATGCTTGTATAGTTCACCAAGCTTTGGATACACTTCTATCAAAGTTTGCTATTTGGGTTACCACATAAAATTCTTAAGATGAAGCTTCAGACATAAATGCACTAGTCATCCTTTGTGTTGCTGAAGAATACAACTCATACAATCTTAATAGCAACCAAAGGAAATGCAAAGGTAAAGCTCCATAAATTTAAGCGTAAGAAACCTAAATTTCTTCCACTTGTAGATGTTAATCAATCTAATGTTGCTAGAGGTCTTGAGGATGTTATAAAGAGTATGAGGTGTTACTTCTATAAGAAGAAGTGACATAAGAAGCTAAAAATGCTAGAAGTATAAAACCTAGAAAGAAAGTAGAGCTATCAAATAAGTCTTTAGCTTGTATGATATATGAGTCTAATCTTGCTATAGCCACATTAAGTTCTTGGTGGCTAGATAATGGAGCCTTTAATCATATTGCTTCCATAATGCAAGGATTTATATAAAAGAAAAAGTCAAATAGGGAGGAGGAAAAACCAATGGTAGGCAATAACGAAGAAGAAGATGTAATCTCTTGAGAGGATGTTTATTTGAACTTTGATACAAGGTTCAAGATTGTATTAAATGGCACATTTCCTATACCATTATCTAGATGAAATTTGATCTCTATATTTGTTTTGGATAAAGAAGTTTATAGTTTTTTCATTGAAACTTCTATTGTAAAGTTATCTTTCAATGCAAAACACATTGGTACCGCCTTCTTGTCATATAACTTATATAAAATGTTTCTTGCCCCTAATGAGATGTATGCTTCTTCATATATTATCGAACATATCACTGATAAAAGAGAAGTCATACATATTGTGACATAAAAGAATGGGTCACATTTTCAAAGATAGAGTTGAGAGATTGGTTAATGATAACTTTATCTCAACTTTAGATTATGATGATCTGGAAATATTTGTTGGCTTTTGCAAGGGTAATTTGAGTAAAATAAAGAAAAAAGGGTCATCTCTTGCTTTTGGCTAACTCATACATATAGATATATATGGACCTTATAAAGTTACATCGTGTAATATTTTCTAACATTTATTGATGACTATTCCCATTATAAATATATGTTCTTTCACAAAGACAAGTCTGAATATCTTGATAAATTTAAGATCTTTAAGGTTGAAGTTGAGAACCAATTGAAAAGTTCGATTAAGATTGTCATATATGACTGTAAAGGTGAATATTATGGCAAACATGGTGTTTCAAGATAAGAAAAAAGTTTGTTTTCTAAATATGTAGAATCATGTGGAATAGTGACTTAGTTCACTACGCCAAGTAGTTCTGAGTAAAATGATGTGACCGAAAGGGGAAATTGCACCTTAAAGGACATATCAAGGTCAATAAAAAGTAGAACTAATTTACTTGATTACCTTTTGGGTGAAGCCATAAAGAATTATATATACCTAATAGAGTCCCAAATAAATCAGTTTCAAAGACACCTTTTGCAATTTGGAAGGGGTGGAAGCCTAGTCTCACTTATGTTATTGTATGAGGCTACCCTACTGAGGTACCTTTGTTATAATATTTATTAAGATAGGTTGCATTCGTGTTCCACTTATTTTTAATTTGTAGAATATCCTGACCACACTAAGGGATGCATATTTTACTGTAGAGATGGAAGATCAAGAATAGTCAAATCATAAGCATCTAAGTTTCTAGAGCATAATATTTGTGATGAGGGTGGTCATTCTTACCCATGAAATGATAGAAGGGTGGATACTATATTTATTTCACATCCATCACTCATACAGTCAAAACTAGTGAATCAAAGTCTGAGTATCATACCAGTATAGAGACAGGAATCCATACCTATACGAACTAAGGTTTTTGAGGTACAAGAGCAAATTAAATAAGTTTAATTAAGACGATTCACTAAAGTGAGAAGAAATGCTATCTCATTTGATTACATAATCCATTTAGGTGAACAAGACTATGATATTGGATATGTAATGGATCCAATTACTTTTACATAAGCTATTTATGGACCTCATGCAAATTTTTGGTGGGATGTAATGAGGGATGAGATGTAATCCATGAAGCATAATAAGCTATTAAAGCTTATGTATTTACGTTATAACTATAAACCTATCAGTTGTAAATAGATTTACAAGACCAAAACAAAGTCTCTCGACAAAGTTAAGTGGTTCAAGCTTGATTGGTTGCTAGAAGGTTCACTTCGAGAGAAGGGATCGACTTTAATATTACCTTTTCTCTTATATCTTTTAAAGATAAAGATATCAAAAGGGCTCAGCCCGGCCAGGCCCATGGCTCGACCGTTACTTCCAAACGATGTTGTTTTGGAAGTTAAAAAATATATATATGGCGGGTCAGGTTGACCCGACCCGGCCTATCCCATTAACATCTCTATTTAAGGATGCATTCGGTGCGATTATGATAATAGTGGTTTATTATGTTATGGAGCTATATCAGATGGATACAAAGAGAGAGTGGATATGAAGAATGTACCTTATTCTAGTGTACTTGGTAGCTTGATGTATGTCCAAGTGTACACTAGACCAGAAATTGCATTTGTTGTTATACTACTAGGTCAGTATTTGGCTGACTTAGGAGTAGACTACTAGAATACAGTCAAATGAGATTTGAGATATATTCGGGAAAGGCAACAGTTTAGACCTTATAGGTTTTATATATTCAAATTTTTCTATACGCTTAAATGATAGAAAGTCCATATAAGGGTACATTTATATATTAACAAATGGTGTTGTATCATGGAAAAGTGTCAAACAAATACTAGAAACTTCCTTGACTATGTATGTAGAGTTTATGGCATGCTATGAGACTGTTTCACAGGTGGTTTTGGCTTAAGAACTTGATTTTGAGTTATCTGTGGTTGATTCAGTTGCTCAACGCATTTGGTTATATTGTTATAATATTCCATTTGGTTATATTGTGATAAACTTTATGATATATTGTTCAATAATAACAATAAGAATATCATAGGGTATAAGCATTTGGAGGTTAAGTATTTGACCATAAAGGAGTTAATACAGAAAGGTAACATTGAGGTGGAACATTTAGAGACTGATTGCATGCTTGTTGATCCTTTAACTAAAAGACTTCACCCAATTATTTTTCAGAGGCATCTGTATAGTATGAGTTTACTAAAGTCCTTAAACACTATTAGTTAAGGATCACTGCATTTGCACTTGATATATTTGTACATATTTCATTTATTGTGATAGTATATTTTTATATATATTGATGGTCATCATTTTGTTCTCAATCATACTGTTTCTTATACATTGTCATAATAAAGGTGAAGTCTTAAAATTTGTGTCGATTTTAAGCATTTTAAAGGTCATTGGGCATATATATATCGATTGACCTTAAGTCTATATCTTTAGGACACATTCAGACACATACATAAATCTATAGATTTGATATGACATAAGGGGATATAAGTATTTAATCCCATAAGAGTTTTCTCTAACGTAGTTTTGCATTTAGTGAGAGAAAACAAAATTCTCATATATAAAATTCAGAGAAATTGAGACTGATAAATGGAAAGATGATACATTTAAGATCATATAAGGATCATCATAATTTCCCACACTCCATTTTCTCATTCATGTTAGTGAAGTATTAGATATGCATGATTGTATTGGATTTGTGTCGCATAGGATATATGCATTTGATATTTTTCAGTATCAAAAGCCTTACGGGATGAAATGATAGAATTTTCTTATCTTTGGATCAAATGTTTTAATGGCATAAACATACACAACTTTCATAAAGGTTGATCAAAAGTATAAGGAGCTTGTTCAAGTAGTTCAATAGCTTCCTTTCATGTATTAAAAAGGAAAATAGGTATTTTCTGCATTTTCTCTGTTAATACAAGCATAAGTTCATGGTTGATCTTGGGTCCATAATTATCATGTTATAACTAATACTTATTTTCTTAGAAAAAACTCATTTTCTTTTTCAAAGTCATTGAGTATTAGGCTCAATTATATAATTACTGTTTATGAGCTTCAATGTTATTAAAATTCAAATTAATGGTAAAGATAAGATCATGATGTGACATATTTACATATTAAAATAAAATCATAGCTAAAGATTAATAAATTTTTTGGATTGAGTTGAATTTGAGTTTAACTTTATTTTTCAAAAAAATGTTTATAAAAGAGAGTCACCTTAAGGTAGGTGGATATTACTACTTTCATAAATTTATTCAAAGAATAGTTTGTATAACCTTCTTTCTTAATTTGATTGCCAGATTATCTTTACCTAATAGTAATTTAGTACTTATTTTTGTAAGATTTAACAAGCTTACACCAAACTTACATCAAATTCAATTTACTTCTACGAGATTTTTTTTTCAAAAATTTAAATAAGTCCATTTAATAAAACTTTAAACTAGGTAAGATATCTTATTTAGAGAAAGAATAATAGATACCTAAAATAGCAACTCGTAAAATTGACTTAACAAATAATTTGAGAACTAAATGCTATAATCAAAATATTGTGACAATAAGTCAACTATTTAACATAAGAAAGGTAGCAAATACAAGAATGACAACATATCTATAACGTACACCATTTATTAGAAGGAACATAATTTATACCCTTATAGCCGATAACTTTAGAACATGACATTTTGGGGGTTAACTTGATAACTAATAATCTTTAATCCTTAATGTCTTGACATCATAATTACCAATCATATTTAATATGTTAATCATAGACATGTATGATGGAATGCACAATTTAGTTGATTTTGTTCATAGATATAGGGAACTTATAAACTTACATAGTGTGTCTGATGCATTCAAATGTTAAATATTCTCTTTTGTTTTAACTAATGCAACTCGTTTATAATTTTAACACTACCTCTAATACCAATTGCCACTTTTTGACAATTAACTATCAAGTTTAGATTGCTCTTCAAAAAAACAAAAGCTATCAAGTTTAGATTATATTTTGTTAGTAATAAATGTATGCCAAAAGAATGCTTATTTAATAATTAGAGCTCGAAAGTAAAAGGAAAGTTTAAGAATGATTTATAATGCTTCAATTTTGAAGGGACCCAATTAAAAAAATCTTGGCACAAGGTTGACAATAACATCCTTTCAAAATTAGTTAAGACCTTATTAATTAACCCTTATGAAAATTTATGCGGAAGAAACGATCATAGATTTTCAAGAAGGATATACCTTGTTAATTTACTTCATACATAAAAGACCTTCCTTCCAAGCTATTAATGTATGGGAAAACCACAAATGGAAGCTTTTAGCTTAGTTGACGTATTGTTAAAAGGTATTCAGAAATGGATCTTGACATTTCAATTTTAATCCTATTTTTCTTTAAGTGTGGAAGCTAGAACTCCACCTCTATAGCATTAAACAAAACTAGATCGTAATTTGGGTAAACATCCATTACATGCTACTTGAATACTGGACTACCTCAGGGCTAAGCTATATTGTAAGCTATATTAGAAAGCCATTGTGCTTAGTTAAACTAATAACTCAAATGAAAAGGATTAACTACACTCACATCTGCATTTTGGTTAAAAGCAACATAAAACTTTATGATAAGATCTCTCTTATGGTATTGGATAAGAATAATAATCTATTCGAAGGTTACTCTTTTGAACCAATCATAGACTTTATTGAGATAGGTAAACTAAAGGGACTCCCCCTCTGAGAATCGTATTTGAGAATTTCATCTCGTACAGCTCAAATAAAAAAACCAAAATACTAGTTGAAACGAATGTGTGTGGAATATAAATTTTTTAATCTTATGATTCAACAATCTTTAAATGGAGCTGAATATAAACAAATCTAGTAGTTACCAAGGAAAAGATTTTAACTAGAAGTCATGAAGAGCTCACTTAAATAAAAGGACAAAATGAAAAAAAATTAAACACTTAGATAAAAAAAAGGTAACTCATAAAGAAAAAAATGATCCCAGAAGAAGTCCCAAAAGTCATAAAATTTCAACCTTCAACTTATGTTAATATATTAGTAGACTTTAGTACTCAAAATGATTATGATCCTAAGATCCAAAACTCCATGGACCCTCAAAATATTGAACAAATATCTAAAGAAAAGGAAGTGATAAATCGGGTTTCAAGTCAAAATGAAGCTCCTTTATCCATTAATAGGATACCTAGCACTCCTGAGGAAAGTCTCAAAGACAATGTAGAAGAAGTACTTCATTCATAGAGTTACTAGAAGCTCTAAAAGGAAAAAGATGT
Source organism: Erythroxylum oxycarpum (assembly GCA_025629785.1). Lineage (NCBI taxonomy): Eukaryota > Viridiplantae > Streptophyta > Magnoliopsida > Malpighiales > Erythroxylaceae > Erythroxylum > Erythroxylum oxycarpum. The sequence continues at coordinate 9,368,644 of JAOTAZ010000219.1, forward strand.
TAAGTCAAATGACTTTACGTAAATGATTTTGATGAAGAACAAATAACAATGAAAGAAGAAAGTAAGACGAAAGGAGAAACATATGAGACAGAAGTGCAACAATGAAAATACAGACGAAAGCGCAAAATAAAATCTCAGACAAAAGAAGACAGACGAAAGAAAATACAAACGGATGAAAAGACAGATGGAAGAAAAGACAGACGGAAGAAAATACAGACGGAAGTGCAAAATAAAATCTCAGACGAAAGAAGACAGACAGGAGAAAATACAAACGGAAGAAAAGACAGACGAAAGCACAAAATAAAAAGACAAACGAAAGAAAAGACAGACGAAAGAAGACAGACGGAAGGAAAGACAGACGGAAGGGCAAACAAAAAAAATTATACGAAAAGAAGTGAGACGGAAGAACCGATAATACGATGGTTTTCAATTCAGCTTGAGTTAGTTACAGAACTCAACTGAATAACTGATTCTTTAAAGATCAAAAAGAATTTATCAAGAAACGGTTCAAGACGAAGGTTATAAATATGAGTCAGAGTCGAAGACTGCAAAAGTTAGTGATCTCAAGAAATTTCCTTATGCGAAAAACTAGAGCAATTATCTTTTGTAACATTAGCTTAAAAAATTCTTTCAGCAGAGAGAAAGGCAAATAACCTAAAGAGGCTAAGAGTAAAATAATACTTGTTGTAAGAGATCTGAAGAGGCTCTGTACTAAAGAATACTTGTAACGTGTTGTGAGATAGTAAAATCTCAGAAAAATCTCTGAGGACTGGACATAGCCCACGGTTTGGGGTAAACCAGGATAAATCCGTTGTATCTACATTCTCTCAACTCTCAACTCTCTCTTACTTTGAAAATTTTATATTACTATTTTCATAAGAGAAGTTTTGAAAGGGGATTAGCAAAAAGAATACACAATTCAACCCCCCTTCTTGTGCATTTGTATATCGTTTATTAAGTCTTGTTTTAACGTGTGATTCACTTCAATTGGTATTAGAGTTTGGTGTCCAAGGGTCACTGTAACAAAGTGAGGATAAAGATTCATGGAGGAGTCAAATATGTACATTGCTAAAGGTGCCTCAGTCACTAGACCTCCGGTGTTTAACGGAGAAGACTATCATTACTTGAAAAATAGAATGCGGCTGTTTATTGAATCTGCTCATATTGACCTTTGGGACATAATAGAGAATGGACTGTACACACTGGTAGATGAAGATGGAAATCCCATTCCACGAATCAGATGGTCTATTGATCAAAAGGTGAGATTTCAACTAAACTTGAAGGCAAAGTTCTTTTTGAGTTGTGCCTTAAGCAGAAGCAAGTACGACAAAGTCCACGGATGCAATACTGCGAAGGAGGTGTGGGATACGTTATCCATCACACATGAAGGTACAAATTAAGTCAAGGAGTCCAAGATAAGTATTCTTGTGCATCAGTACGATCTTTTCAAAATGAAAGAGGAAGAATCTATTGATCAAATGTTTGAAAGATTTCAAACAATTATCAATGGACTTAAGCTCTTAGAAGAACTTACGACAATCAAGATCATGTTCGTAAGATCTTAAGGAATCTACCAAAGAGATGGGGACCAAAAGTTACAACTATACAAGAAGCCAAGGATCTGAGCGTGTTAAAGCTTGATGAATTACTTGGATCTCTGAAAATACATGAAGTTGAGCTCAATGCTGAATACAAGCCCAGACGGGACAAGTCGATAGCACTAAAGGCTAGACAAAAAAGTCAAAGACTTAAAAGAAGAGGAATTCATCTTCAAAAGCACTAAAGATCAAAGAAGTTAAAGATGATGATTCCAGCAAATCAAATCAAGAGTTAAGTGAAGAAGATGACGAGTTATCTTTCATTTCAAGAAAGATTAGATGAATGTGGAAGAAAAAGGCTAAAGGAAATCCATCCTTCAAAAAGAATAGCAAAGATGATGGGAAGATCGAGAAGACATCCATCATATGTTATGAGTGCAAAAAGCCAGGACATTACAAGTCTGAATGTCCATTACTAAAAAGAAAGCCCAAGAAGAGTAAATAAGGCAAGGAAAGCATGATGGCAACCTAGGAAGATCTAGATTCGTCTAAATCAGATACTGGCTAAGAGACATCAGAACATGCAAACATATACCTAGTAGCTGAAGAAGAAAGTGATGAGGAGGTAACTTCAAAATTCAATGATTTACAAGATGCATATTTGGAACTACTAGAGGATTCTCAAGCAATTCTAAAACAGTACAAACTGTTGAAGAAAAAGTATGTAGAGAGTCTAAAAAATACTCAAGAGTTAGAAAGAGAGAACGTCTGTTTAAAAAAGCAAGTGGACAAAATTACAAAAATGGGAGTTGTAGACAGATATGAAGAGATCAATCAGCTAAAGATTAGGATTAACAGTCTCCCAGCTGATTTAGCAAATTTTACTGAGAGTAATAAGAAAATGAATGACATGTTAGGAAAGTGTAGACATCCTAGTGATAAAACTAGATTAGGGTTTACTAAGAATAATGTTTAGCAGAAAAAGAAATCGTTTTCTCATAAAAAGAAGACTCATAAGTCACATTTTTATCAAAAAGGTCATCAATTGCATCATTCTCATTCTATGAAATATGTTAGAACTAACCCTAAAAGACCCAAGAAAATTTGGGTACCTAAAAAGCAAATAAAATCTCCTGCAGATATCCTTCCTTGGAAGAGGCAACAAGCACCATTGGTACTTGGACAGTGGATGCTCGCGACACATGACAGGAAGAAGGTCTATGTTCCTAGATCTTCAATATAAGAAGGGAGGATCGCTAACTTTTGGAGACAACCAGTAGGGCAAGATCATTGGAATTGGTAAAATCGGTACATTGATAATATACTGCTTGTTGATGGTCTGAAACATAACTTGATTAGCATCAGTCAATTGTGTGATTCTAGTTTTGAAGTTACGTTCAATCAAAATCTTTGTGAAGTCAGAAACAAAGATGGGTCTATATTCTTTTCTGCCAAAAGACGAAATAATCTTTACAAAATTGATTTAGAAGATTTTCAAAAACAAAATATTTCGTGTTTTCTATCAACTGAAGAAGAAAGACTGATCTGGCATAAAAAGTTAGGTCATGTCAGTTTTAAACATATTTCAAAGTTGGTGAAGCATGATTTGGTAAGAGGTTTACCAAAAATAAGCTTTAACAAGGATTTCTTTTGTGAAAGTTGTCATAAAGGAAAACAAGTCAAAACATCCCTTTATTCTAAAAATACTGTGACATCCTCTAGACCTCTAGAGTTGTTACATATGGATTTATTTGGTCCAACTAGGACAACAAGTCTTGGCGGAAAGAAATATGGGCTTGTTATTGTTGATGACTTTACTAAATTTTGTTGGATATTGTTTTCGTCACACAAAGATGAGTCTTTTAAGTGCTTTAGGACCCTTTCCAAAAAGTTACAGAATGAAAAAGGAATGTCTATAGCCAGCATTAGGAGTGATCATGGTGGAGAGTTTGAGAATCAGAAGTTTAGAGTATTCTGTAAGGAGAATGGAATCTTCCACAATTTCACTGATTCTAGGACTCTACAGCAAAATGGAGTTGTTGAAAGGAAGAACAGGACGATTCAGGAAATCGCAAGGACTATGCTGTGCGAGTTGAATCTTCCTAAGTACTTCTGGGAAGAAGTTATGAATACAGCATGTTACATTCAGAATAGAGTATTGTTGCAACCCTTGTTGAACAAAACTCCTTATGAGTTGTGGAATGGAAGGAGACCGAATATATCCTATTTCCATTAATTTGGTTGCAAGTGTTCTATACTGAATACAAAGGAGGTGTTGGATAAATTCGATTCAAAGATCATTCCAGGAATATTTTTAGGCTACTCTCAATCATCGAAGGTTTTTAGGGTTTACAACCTTACCTCTAAGACTGTTGAGGAGACTATCCATGTCAAGTTTGATGATAGTGCCCAACCATGTAAGGAAGTTGATACGGATGAAGAAACCCTTTCAATGCCTTTAGGTGAGAATAAAGAAGCTCCATCATCAGAAACTCAGTTAGAAAAAAGTGAGGATATTCCGGAGACTCTTGAGATGAAAAGAGGTTGGAGATATAATAGTCCTCATCCCGAAGAGTTAATCATAGGAGAGATCTCAGAAGAAGTTCGAACAAGGTCCAAATTCAAAAGAGAAACTAATGTAGCATTTGTTTCTGAAATAAATCCTAAGAAGATTGAGGAAGCACTTCAAGATGAAGCGTGGATATTAGCTATGCAAGAGGAGTTGAACCAATTTACTAGGAATAAAGTTTGGTCCTTTGTTCCTAAACCTTCAAAGAAATCTATTATAGGAACTAGATGGTTTTGAAGAATAAGCTAGATGAATCAGGAAGAGTAAGTCGGAATAAAACAAGATTAGTAGCACAAGGCTATAATCAGCAAGAAGGAATAGACTATAACGAGACTTATGCTCCAGTAGCAAGACTTGAAGCTATTAGGATACTACTGGCATATGCTGTGTGTCATGATATAAGGCTTTTTCAAATGGATGTGAAAAGCACATTTTTTAATGGCTTTATAGACGAAGAAGTTTATGTTAAGCAACCTCCTGGTTTCAAGGATGTGAAGTATCCGGACCATGTCTATAGACTTCATAAGGCTTTATATGGCTTGAAGCAAGCTCCTAGAGCTTGGTATGATCGTCTAAGCACTTTTCTTATTAAGAGTGGTTTTAGTAGAGGTCAGGTAGACAAAACACTTTTTAGGAAGAGTATTAAGAAAGATTTTATTCTAGTTCAAATCTATGTTGATGATATTATTTTCGGTGCAACTTCAAAAGATTTATGCATGAATTTTGAAAATCTTATGAAAAATGAGTTTGAAATGAGTATGATGGGAGAATTAAAGTTCTTTCTTAGGTTGCAAGTTAAGCAAACCGAAGAGAAGATCTTTATCCATCAACAAAAGTATGTGAAAGAACTGTTGTCTAAGATTGATATGCAAAAGGTGAAACCTATGTCAACTCTGATGCATCCTTCAAACCTTTTGTCTAAGGATGAAAGTGGTAAGAAGGTGGATCAAACCCTATATAAAAGGATGATTGGTTCTTCGCTTTATCATACAGCAAGTAGACCTAACATATTGTTCAGTGTATGCTTGTGTGCAAGGTTTCAGGCCGATCCTAAAGAGTCTCATTACATTACAGTTAAAAGAATTATGAGATATCTCGCAGGTACTACTTATCTTTGCTTAATGTATGAGCAAGGTAAAGATTTCAGGTTGATTGGATATTGCGATGCGGACTATGCTGGAGATAGAATTGATAGGAAGAGTATGAGAGGAGGCTGTCACTTTCTTAGCCCAAACTTAGTTTCCTGGTCGAGCAAGAGACAGAGTTGAATCGCCCTATCAATTACTGAAGCCGAGTACATGTCTGTCGCAAGCTGCTGTTCGCAAACATTATGGATCAAGTATCAACTGGAAGATTACTCAGTAGAAGAAGAGGAGATACCGATCTTTTGTGACAATATGAGCGCCATCAACTTATCAAAAATCCAATTCAGCATTCGAGAGTGAAGCATATCGAAGTCAGACATCACTTCTTATGGGACTACGTTCAAAGAAGGATCATTAGTCTTCAGTTTGTTAAAACAAAGCTTCACTGGGCGGATATTTTCACTAAACCGCTAAGTGAAGAACATGATGGGTATCGAATCCACCAAAAATAAATCCCAAACACCAAACGAATATAAATTGCGCACAGTGGTAAATGGGGTCGATCCACAGAGAATGGAATAATTGATTCTATTCAAATGCCAAAGAACGAGTGAAATTAATTAAAAGGGGGTTTTGGAGTTTTCCACTAAACTACTAATTAATCTAACCACTAATAAATGATTAACGCAATTGATATCAAATAAAATAACAACTATGATTAAACTAGCAAAGAACACAGATAAAATTGATTAACTCAAATAACGACAACTAGCCAGGAAATTCCTAATTATTATGCAGAGACCTCGATCATCG
>JAOTAZ010000219.1:9448430-9463209 GCA_025629785.1 Erythroxylum oxycarpum
TTTAAGTATTTGATTTTCAGAAGATTAACATTAACTTCATCAATTGATCATTATTTATTATTTATAGATAATATATCTTAACTGACAGTGAATTGTCACAATTGCTAAATTCACTGTCACAATTGCTAAATTCATTGGGTGCGTCATTTTATTCTCAATAATTTTACTGACACCAATTATTGTTGGTTTTTTTTGCAACTTTTTAACCCAAAAAAAAAGATACAAGTTGTTAAATGCAGGCAATTGGCTTAGAGGTTTTACACATAATCTAGGATGGTGTTCGACGGTGTTTGTGGAACTCTGGGAAGTTTTTACTAAGCTCACACTTGTATAGAATCTTGGATATCACTAGATTAAACTTGAAGTAGATTCTATATATAGCGGTGATCAATATCCTATCTTCCTCAGACAACTGCTCAATGACTCTCAACCCCATCGTCATGGGCATTTACGAACTGTTTAGTCAAAACTGAACTGTTGTATATTGACATATATATCGAGAGAGTAATAGATGTGCTGACTGACTTGCTACCTACGCAGAACATTTTGATATAGGAGTCACTTATTTTGATACTATACTCATTGGATACCACTCTAGCTTTTTAGAAGATATGTCAGGGATTTGTTTCCTAGACTCATCTTGTAATCTGTTTCGTTTGCTTTCTTTATAAAAAAATGCAGCTACTGCATTTCCCTCCCATGTACCAAACGAATTTGAGGCAGACAATACATGCACCGGTAACCTTATTTAATGACCATTCATTTCCAAGTTAGAAGTTAAATTTTAGGCCTAAATTCTAAAAATTTTCAAGAAAAATTGCACAAATATATGAAGATTAAGAGGCGTCAATTCCTTGTTAAATATGGGTCATTTCAGCCTCTGTAATTAAATAATCCTAAATAATTAGCTTTTGTCAGAAAATGAACCAACCTTCAGATTCTCTCAAACCCATGTACTTACTCATTGTCCTCCAATCTAGACTGCTTCGTACTATTTACTCTGTTCCCTAACAATTCTGGTGGGGCACGAATTTAAGACAACAGCGATGGATTCCTTGGATGGCATGGGAGAAGATGTGTTGGCCAAAACATCTAGAAGGTATGGGTTTTCGGACTTTTCATGATTTTAATTTGGCCTTGTTAGGAAAACAGGTTTGGAGGTTGTTAGCTGACAATTCCTCGCTGGTTGCTCGGGTCCTTAAAGCTCGTTACTTTCCGCATAGCACAATCTGGGATGCAAAAAGAGGTACTAATCCTAGCTATACTTGGAGTAGTATTTTTTCTAGCATTGATTTTGTTAAAAAAAGGGTGTAGGAAGCGCGTTGGAGATGGGAGTACAATTAGTGTTTGTACTGACCCTTGGTTGCCAGATGCGGAGAATCCATATGTTACTACGGTGTTGGATGTTACTTGGCTAAATCTTAGAGTATCGGATTTGATTTTGCATGATCTCAAACAATGGAATTTGCCTTTCATCTCAGCGTTGTTTAATGAGCGAGATAGGAATTTAATTCTCCAGATTCCTCTGAGCTTACATCGAGGTATTGATGATTGGGTTTGGGTTTTTGATAGGAAAGGTATATATTTGGTTAAAAGTGCTTATCGTTCTATTCATGCTGTACCTCGAGGTTTGACTCCCATTCTTTCTTCTCCTATTTGGAAGCAATTTTGGGTTTTAAACATCCCTGCTAAAATGAAAATTTTCTTTTGGCGGTCGCTAAATGCTTGCTTGCCAGTTCGTGCTCTTCTTGTACACAAAGGTGTGGATATTTCGCTTTTATGCCCGATTTATGGTATTGGGCCTGAATCTATTTCCCATATTTTATTTGAGTGTTGTTGTGCTAAGGAGGTGTGATCACTGTCTCAATTGAGATTGTTCCATTCTTTTTATGTTGTGTTGTTAGAGTGGTTTTCTTTTGTCACACATAATTATACCGATGACGAGCAATGTTTGGCTATCTCTATTTGTTGGGCTTTGTGGAAAAACATGAATGATTTGGTTTGGCATGGTTTGCAACATTAAGCCCAATCTATTATTTTTTTTAGCCCGTTCAATGTTGAGGAATTGGAATAATGCTCGACGACGCCAATTTGCAGCAGCTCGTAATGTCCCTTCTGCTCCTCTTGTGTGGCAGAAACCACCAGCTGGATTTCTTAAAATCAACACAGATGCCGCTATTTTTAAAGAATTGGGGAAGATTGGTACTGGTTTTGTCGTTCGGAATAATAATGGTGATTGTATAGCAGCTGGCAATAATATCTTTCTAGGGGTTTTGGATCAGTCTACAGCAGAGGCTATGGGTATCCATGAAGCTTTAAGCTAGGTGAAAAGGCAAAATTTACACTCGGTTATTATTAAATCAAATTCGCAATTGGTTATTCAAAGTCTTCTTTCGCATAGTCACAATCGGTCGGAGATTGATTTCATTGTTGCTGATTGCTTTTTTCTTAGTCATTCCATTAATGATATTCATTTTGGTTTCTGTAAGAGATCTGCGAACTGTATAGCTCACGCTCTTGTGAGAAATGCTAGTTTTACGTCAGGTCTTATTTATTGGAATTTTTCTTTCCCTGCTTGTATTTCTTCAGCTTTAGCCGCGGACAATAGTTCTTAATGAAGCTTTCTTTGTTTGATTTTAAAAAAAATCCCTAGTATATCAGCTTCAATAAAGAAACCACACGTTTTCCCATCAGTTTGAGACATTTAATGTTTTCCAATACATTCACAAGTACAACATAACTAGACCCTCACCTCCATCAACCGTCTATTCCAACCACGTTCCAACATGACTAAAACAAAAAGTCAAAGCATTCTATCGATATCAGACCCTTTTATTGTATAGAAACAAAAATACTTTAATGAATCTAAAGGGGTTCAAAATAATGCGAAATTACCAATAAAAATGGTCATCAGTGGTGATATCCAATGTCCAGACAGTCCTTGCCAATGGAACCACTGTCTTTTCAACAGGGCCTTCATGCATGCCCTTGCTATCAATACCAGTTATAATTCTTACAGATCTTGTGCAGCGTCTCTTTTGCTCCTTTGTCATCATTGTTCACTTCAACACCGTTACATTGTCCTCTTCTAATCTGCTCTTCTCGTTGTTATTTTTATCATCATCTCCAATCATCAGTCTCCCCTCAAAAACTTTTGTCTGATTCGTCTCAGAGTTTCTACTGCCTGGGGTGAGTTAATTTTTATTAGGGTTTTAAGGATATTTGACTACTCCACATCATAGCATTTAAGCAAACTAATTCTAGCAAACTAATACAATTGAATAACATAAAAACAACGTAACTTTTTTTTAAAAAAGAAGAAAATACCACATTAATCTTTAATACTTCCGTAAGCAATCAAACATTTTAACTTATTTTCCAATTTTAAAATTAAACTTTATGTTTTCTAACTTGGTAATCCAAGTTAGCTTTCACACAATGTTAAAAATGAAGCTTCCATTTAAGGGGAACTTATTGCAAAGGTAAGTGGCGATACAGCAATTTGAAAGACAAAGTATTGGAATTGGTGACTAAAAGAATTTACATAATAATGTTTATTAAATTTGATAGGTATTTAAAATTTGCATTAATTGGTAGTACAAAGTTTCTTCAGCTAACAAATACCTCCAAAAACGCATGTTACAAATACACAATTTTGACATTGTTAAATATGCTTCCAAAGATTAAGAACTTTTTGCAAAGAAAGAGGAAAAAAGAGGGAATATAATTTTAAGACAAATAAGCATATCTAACTTACTCTACCGCTACTTAGCTATCAGCAGGATGTTTATTGCCATTGTGACTATGATCGCTACTTTCTATCTACAAAATGAGAACCTATTGTCTCTGCCAGCACTCATTTTGGCCCCACAAACTTCAATTGGCATATTGATCAAGCTCCTCCAGTAACTCACTCCAATTCCTTGAGGAAGTCTATGTTGTCTACAAACACCTGCAATAAAGAGAACAAAAATGTAGTTTTACAATGAAATAAATATACAAGCATATGCCATGATTCATGCACAAAATGAATTTCTTTTACGTTCCTGCTTTGTGGTCATTGGCATACAAAACAGGGGGTTGGTGTTGGTTGGGAGGAGGAGGGGGTGGGATCGGAAAAGAAAAATTAACAAATCAAAGAAGAGGGATAAGTATGATAGTATCAATTAGTCCATGCAACCTAAATATACCATCAGGCATCAGAGAAAGAAGTCAGGCCTAGTATAAAAGAGTTCATGCTGCTTTGCAACTTAAGTTTTTGTATTTAACTCATCTACTCTGTTCTTTAACGACCTTTTTAGAGATCATACCCAAAAAAAAGTCAATAGAAGAGCTGCCCAGCGCTCTGGTATCAAGTAATTTTTGTAAACGTAAAAATGCACTCTGGTATCAAGTAACTTTTTTAAAGATAAAAGTATTAGAAAAGAACTGACGATGCAAGTTTTACAAAAGCATACCGTCTTCCAACCATCAGGATCCAAGCAAGCAGTAATTTTGGTGTTGATGCCAGGTAAAGGTCCTGGTTCTCGGGTAATCTTTCCACCAAAAAGCTTTATTACTTCTGCAGTTTTATAGACATCATCTGTGCCTATTGCGATCTGTTACAATGAAAAAATTCATTGGATAGAACCAGTGAAGCAGAGCATTTGCAAATCAATCAAATACATATAAAGACAAACATGAAGATGGTGATCCCAACACCAACATTAAGGAAAGAATTTGACCTGTGCATAAGCGTTGCCTTTCTCATATTCAGAGACCCCATAATTGTATGTCAACTCCAGCACGGCACTTTTATCTTCAGGTCCGTAACCCATCATTGCAATTGTATACTAATAGTCATGAACATAAGATTTGCATCAATTTGTACAATAATCCACAAACCTAATATCAAGGCTGAAGCATGTTTCAGAAGTTTCTATTGAAACAGCATATCAATATGAAGAAAGAACGCCAAGTTGTGATGAGAAATTCTGTCATGATTGTAGGAAGATCAACTTTTAAGAGAAGTACTGCAGAAACATGCATTAAAGAAGAGGAAACCATTCAATTCAGTGAAGTAGCAAATACTGCTACTAATAGTATTCAACATTTTACGAGTTAGTGCCAGATTCAGGTAAGTCTGTCTATTGAAAGTATTTTCCACAATTTTAGATGTGAAAGTCATTGCAATTTGTTACTAAAATGAAAAGTGAGTTATTTGACATGTTGGATGCGGATGTTTAAGAAACTAAATTCAAAATCCAGTTTTTCTTTCTTCTCTAAAAATTTTCTTAACTGTCTTTTGTATTATCTGGTAAAACAGGATTAACTGATTATCAAAGACCAAAATTTTCATCAGTGTCCTTTCTTCCCACGCTATAAAGACTACAATGTTAGCGATCAGTTAATGAAGTATTAGAAAAAAGAAAAGGATCTTGCTTGATCATTCCTCACTTTCTCCTTCAAAAGTCAGAATACCTACAGCATATTTGTTATAAAACTAAGGCACAAATTCGTTTAATAAGAGAACTTATCCACTCCTGAAATAAAACACATTAAAGGGAGCTTGAAAGTAGAAAAGAGCCATTTGAGGAAACAAAATTTTAGCGCATGTCTGCAATTGACAGCTGACACAGATTAGTGTCTCTAATTCACTTTGCAGGTTAGAAGTTTTTCACAAGAAACTTTATTTGTCAAACTGCTGTTTTGGAATCTTACAACTTCCAAGAGGTTAAGAAAATGGTTATTTTGCATAAAATTTCACTACTGACCCAAATGAGAATTTTGTTTGATAGTAACAAATATTCAAAGACAAATAATAGATACCATAACAAGAAGTTAACATAAACCAACTAAATGGCTATCTAGAATGACCGCAAAGGTTTTCCTAATAAACTATTCAGAAGAGCCTTACAGAGAGGAAATGTTACACCACAGAGCAATGGAAAGTATGGTTTTCCCTTAATCCAGCTTGTTCCGGACATAAGTTAGGCAAGGATTCCTACTCTCTCATAATTCAAATGTTTCATATAATTGAACAAAGAAATCAACAAATCAATATTTCAGCACAAAGAATTGCCAATGCGATGTAAAACTCTGTAACTACCAAATCTGGCCAACAAGTTGAACCTCATAAACTTGCTCAGCACAAAATATTCAAGTAGCCACATCTATACTGCAATACACTATTTACCAAGAGAAGCTGACTTACCTTATATTCTGGATTATCTCGTGTCCGAAGGAGCTCCATGCCAAAAGCCTGATCATAATAACATTGGAGATTTACAGCGAATAAACATGACATGTAAGCAAAAACCAATGAGGAGGATGAAAGTCAGGAACAATCTTTATCAATTTAAAGTGAAGAAATTCACACCTTTTCATAGAAGTTTATTGAGCGATCAAGATCACCAACTCGAAGCATCACTTGACAAAGTGGTTCAGGGGTAGGCCCCCTTTCTAAAAGTTCAAACTTGTAACCATCAGGATCTTCAATAAACGCAATCACTGTTTTGCCACCTTTAACAGGACCAGGTTCTCTAGTTACTTTGCCACCCTTAGCCTTTATAAGCTCTACAGTCTTGGTAACCTGAGCCGTTGAGAAAGTTTATAAGCCTAAGAGATTGCAAAATATTGCATGGCAGAAATTAAACCCAGTAGTTCAAACATGCCGGATTCCAGAAAGTTCTAACAATAAAGCACACTTACATCATCGACTGCAATTCCAAAATGTCCAAATCCAGAACCAATATCATACTTGTCAACCCCATAATCTAACAATAGCACATGAACAAGTCACTCACAAGGTAGAGTAAAAACTGCACCTTTACTACAATATTATTTACATGTTCGATACATTAGGTATTAAAAGGTTTGACAAAAGTGAGAAGTAGCTTGGTAGCTTACTATAAGTCAATTCGATAACAAAGTGAGAATCTTCTGGTCCATATCCAAGGAAGGCATTTGTATACCTCTCCTCTGGTATGTCACGTTTTCTTAGCAACTTCATCCCTAGACACTCTGTATAGAATCTGAGTTGACAAGATATTTCTTAGTGACAGTTCACGATTTCCTAAAGATTAATTGCAAAGGAGAAAAACAAAAAACTACACATACTTTATAGTCCTGTCCAAGTCTCCAACACGGTAAACTACATGCAGCATTCTTCGGTTGTCCTTTTTAACCCACTCCAAAGCATTTTCTGGGGTGGTGGTGGTGCTTGATTGTGCGATATTACCTTTTGCTGCCACTTTAAGCCTATTACCTTCTTTTCTCAAAATCTTAGAAACTTTAAAGTCGTCGAACTTTGATTGTGTAGCACCTGTACTTCAAATTAGAACTCTCTAATGTCATCACCCAGAAGACAAAGAGCACATGACAAAACATTTTCCACTAACCAAATCCCAGAAAGCAAACTCCAAAATCTGTACTTGGCAATTTGGGAAGAATATCAATTGCGTACTCAAAAAATTCATTCGAGAACACATTTCCCACCTGGGAACCAGCGTACTAAAAGGCTAAACAAATAGCTCATTCAACAGGATTTCAGAGAAGGAAAAGAAGTGAATGAGCATCACTTGGAAAACAATAAAGCTAAAATCATAAACGCCTTAAAGAAAACCAGAAAAATCAAGCTTGAATCAGACAGGCAATTCCCAAAACTTCAACGAATGGAGGAAATGTTAAACGAAAACAAGTTCAGCAATACACCACAATTCAACTCCGTATCAAATGATTATCCACCTTGACCTAGGTGACTGTCATGTTTCCGAGTTGCAAGTCGCCAACGTTAATTTGCAAAATACATTCACAAGACCAAAAGAAACGAACTTGGTATAAACATTCTTAGCAATTAAAAAAAAAAACAAAACGGAAATTAAACACAAGGCTAGGGTTTAACAGGTAAAACAGGGGCTTACCAATTCCAAGGCAATCGAATCTGGTGCGAAAGGAAAAGAAAGATGAGCAAGCAGCAGTAGCATAGCGAGGGGTAGTAAAACTAGCATTACACAACCTGAAGGTGGATAGAGAAGGTCGAATCGAAGACGCCATAGGTATAATTCTCACCATTTTTATCTATACTGACCAACAGAGTGTGTGGATTCGGAGAGAAAATATGGACAAATTATTTTGTTATGGTGTCTATTTGAGAGAAAGAATTATGCATTTGAGATGAGGGACAAAATTTTGACGTTCACCAATCATACTTGGGCATTTTGTATGCTTAATCTTATCCTCCTCACCGCTCTCCGACCGCTTTGCTTTCTTTTTATTATTAAATGCAAAGCTACCTTCGTCTGTCATATCTGATTTTACATTTCTCATATTTTTGTTTACAGCAGAAATTAATATTTCTTTAACGAGTAGGAGTAGGAGTAGGAGGGGCATATTTTTATAATTGCTGGCTTAGCGCTGAAAATGTTATATGTTACAATTTGCATAACTTATTGTAAAATAGAAAATGTCCATAACAATATATACATGTCCATAAAACTACGGGGCCGGATCTAAAAATCACTATGGCAAGTTAATGGTGATGAGATCCGTTTATTCGGGTTCAGCTATTGAAAGGTCCAATAGTCCTTTTCCGTCAAATTATACATAAATTTGAAGACAACTTTAACGAGAGTATTAGAATATTCTCGATAATTGTTTTAAAGTGATTAATCTTTTATTAACTTACTTAATGATCTTCACATGGTTCATACTATATTCAAGTACTATCAACTAAGCTACTTCAATTTGAATAGGTCATGAATAGCCTCAAAAAATAGTAATTTCTACATGAGATTTTTTTATTAATCTTAAATTTAAGGATCAATTATATAATAATCATAATAAGGAAATTAACAGAAAATAAGTAGTATTCCATTTTGAGTCCTCATAATTAGTTAAATTTGGCAAATTTATTTTTTGATAAGCACTTACATATTTGTTTAAATATCTTCGTACTTTAATTTATGAGATAAATTACTTTCTTTGTAAGAAAGAAGTATAATGTGTGTTGGCTTTATCATTTCATCAATATCTCGTTTTAATGAAACTATAACTAAGAGCAATTTAGGATTAATACATAAATATAAATTGAATATCATAATTATGTTCTCATGATAATTTCAATCACACAGCAATTATTTTAGCGATTTTAGCTTTAGTATGAAAATATCAAATGCAATTAATAAAATGCATGAAGATAAAATTACAACCAACTGATTAACTGCAAGTTCATAGATTAAAGATCTCCCACTTGCATTAAAGTCAGTCACCTGTGTATCTAATATGATATCCGTCCATATATCGATCAAGTCTTTTTAAGATAGTAACTTAGTGAGAGGATCTGCAAGATTCTCTTCAATAAAAACTCGCTTTAATGTTGTGTCTTTTCATTCCATTATTTCCTTGATCAACTAAAACTTCTTAAATATATGTTTGGACTATTGATGAGACTTTGGTTCTTTTGTACACATAATAGCGTCGTTGTTGTCATAGTACAATTCTATTGACTTAACATTGTTAGGCATCACTCTAAGTTTAGTAATAAACTTTTTAATTTAAACTGCTTCTTTTGCCACCTTTGATATTAAAATGTACTCTACCCCGGTTGTGGAATCCACAATGGTTGGTTGTTTAAAACTCTTTTAACTTATTATACCACCATTTAGAGTGAAGATGTACCTTGATTGTGACCTATTATCATCTAGATCGAATTGAAAATTAGTACTCAAATACCCCTAAACTCTCAATTTAGCTCCTCTATAGATCGATAAACTATCATAATCCTTTTCAATTACTTTAAGATGTTTTTTCACAGCCTTCCAATAACTATCACTAGGATTGGCTTCAAACTTACTCATTATGCTCAAAACATAAGAAATATTTGGTATAGTACATAACATCACATACATGATTAATCTAATTCCCAAAGCATACAGAACATAATCCATTTTATTTATCTCTTCTCGTATTTTATGACGTAGACTATGTGAGAGAGAAATCTCATACCACATAGGTAAGAATCCCTCTTAACATTCTCCATACTAAAGCTCTTTAACATTTTGTCTATGCATATAGATTGGGATAAGCAAAACAAACTCTTTGATTTATCTCTATAGATCTTTATTCCTATAATATAGGCTACTTCTCTTATACCCTTTATAAAGAAGCTTTGGAAAACCAAATCATTATAGATTGGAGCAATATGTCACCACATATAGTACTAGAAAAATGAATGAACTCCTATTAACCTTCTTATAGAAATATTGTTCATCCACATTTTTTATAAAATCAAATTCTTTGATTGTCTCATCAAAAGGGAAGTTCTAACTCTGTGATGCTTACTTAAGTCAACAAATATTCATTTGCAACTTGCATACTTAATTAGGAAGAGATTCAAAACCTTCAGGTTCTATTATATATATACCCTCAATTAGATTTCCATTGAGAAATGTTGTCTTGACATCCATCTACCATATTTCATAATCATGATATATGCCTATAGCCAACAAGATCCTTACTTTATACGTGTGTACATTATCATCCAAGTTTATTTTTCTCTTAAAAACCTACTTGCATCCTATAGGTTCAATACTATCAAAAGCATTATGTAGATCTAATCTAATGAGGGGTTGACATATCCTACTAGTTATTATAGACTATGTCTCTTGAACCCTTGATTAGACATTGTACGAATCAACTTGAGGTTCATATTCCATGTAAATGTGAATTTGTGGTTTTTTAACTTCACTAAGTTCTGCCTCACTCCCACTAATTTACTTGAGAATAAATTCTCATTCTAAGAATGTAATATATCTTAAGACAAACACATTTTACTCAAGAGGATGGTAAAATTGATATCAAATACTCTTTTCAAATACCTCATAAATTTGCATTTATCTTATTTAACTTGAAGCTTATCAAATTTTGTATGCTTCATATGAGCATCACATTCCCAAATCTTTAGGTGTGATATCTTTTCTATTACTAGTCCATATCTTATATAGTATACTGACAATTAATTTGGACAGAACTTTGTTTACAATTAAGCAACAGTTTTAAGAGTATATCGCCAAAGAGAGGGAAGAAAGACTACATGACTCGTTATGATGCTTAGAAGGAAATTTTTTTATTTTGGATATAATTGTTTTAGTGAGGAGATATTTTGTGAATACTTGGTGAAAAATTAGGAAAAAATTTGCTTACTTGGAATTTTTAGGAAAATAATTAAGAATAATTGATGTTATTGAATAAATTAGAGGAAAATGTGTTAGAGATGAAATAAATTGTAATTAATGAAGGAAATTATTTAAGGTTATAAGTGTGCTAATTAGGTGTTAAAATTAGTGGATATATATTAAAAATAAAAATAAAAGGTGGATGGACAAATAAGGGCATGGAGTGAAATGTGTGGAAGAAGGTTCATTAAAGGCACAATTGGGATTTTGCACTTTGGGGCATGGTTTTGATTTCTTAAAATTATGATCAACTAGTTAAAAAGGAAAAAAAAAGAAGAAGAAGAAGGCTTTCTATAGCAAAGAGGTTGAACCTCTTAGGTGAAAGAGAGGGAGAGAACTTTCAAGAGAAAGGAGAAGGGAGAAGCATGAAGGAAGAAGAAGATCTAATTTCAAACAAAAAGATAAGTGAGATTCCATCCCTTCATAAACTCCACTTGAAATGAATCTTGTGTAATAATTTTGAGCAAAAATTTGATTTGAATACTGGTCTTTCATGTATGTTTGTATGTGTTTTATGGCCAAAAAAGTGTTCAAGGAAATATGGTTTAGTCTATGAGATATAGGTTAATAAATGTACATGTTCTGCTTTGGATATAAATGACTAAGTTATTTTTCTCTAATTGTTTTAGGTCAAGAGTTACAAAATTGACAAAGTGTAAAACATAAAAGATGTATATTTACCTTTCTACTTTATTCCCATAAAAGGGCAAGTGCCCATATTTTACAAGTTTGGATGTCAATTTTAGGAAATGGTATGTCTAGTAGGATTGAAATTGAGACTAAATTTGTACTTATGATTTGAGGACCTAGAGAAATGATTTAGAAGTTCAATAAAACATGAAAATTGTAGGCGTAGATGTTTTGTACTTTTTCGGTAAAATCATTTGGGAAAATTCTTAATGGATTTAGAGATATAGTTGATTTATCATAGGCTATTTAGGTTGTTATGACATCAAATGCGTCTTATTATTAGGAGCCAATTTTGGGGATTGTAAGAGTTGAATTTGTGAAGGCATTTAACTTGAAAATTATGTATGTATGTATGTATGTATGTATGTATGTACGTATGGATGGATGCATGTATGGATGGATGCATGGATGGATGGATGGATGTATTTATGTATGTATGTAGGTATGCATGCATCCATGTATATGCGTGTGTGAGTGTGTGTACAAATATATGTGAATAATAAGTATGAAAATCTTTTTGGTTTAGATCTAAATAGTTTTTCGGTTATGGTTGTTGAGAATTTGTTTCTCTATGAGTAGATTTTGTGAGTTATTATGAATGTCATATGAAAAGCTCATTTTTGTGAATTGAGAGAGTTACTTGAAATGCATGTTTTATGAAATATGTGAATACTCTTGCGAAAGTTGCTAAGTTGTCAATATTGTTATGTATGAATATTGTCTTAATTATTAGATTGTGTTGAAATTTTATGGCATGTTCCTTGAACTTTTTGCAAAAGTAGAAATTGATTGTTTATTTGAAAATGTGTAGTGAAGTAAAGTGCCCTTCGTGAAAAATTACTAATAAATGGATTGATTAAATAAAATGAATGAAATGAATTGATTAAATAAAAGGAATGAAAAAACCTAAGTGAGATGACTTAAGAAAATTTTCTTAAACAAAAACTTAAATGAGGTGGCTTAGATAAAAGACCTAAGTGAAGTGACTGAGGCAAATTTTGTTAAACAAAGACTTAAGTGAGGTGACTCAGGCAAAATTTCCTTAAACAAAGATCTAAGTAAAATGACTTAGGAAAAAGACCTAAGTGAGGTGACTTTGATAGCAAAATGAGGAATCGTATGTGAAAGAGCTAATGAAAATGAATAAAAATTTGATGAAAGACATGTGTTATAAAATTGAGCTACATGTATGCTTCACGCTTGATATGATGTTTCTTGCTCAAATAAATGACATCTTGTTAGGTGGTCAATGATTGTGGTAATTGATGAACTTATGCCTTAATGGATATAATGATGATTGATTCAATAGTAGATGTCTTACTTAAACCTTTATGTGGAAAATATGACAATTGACCTTATACCTTAATGCAGGTAAACCTTGTTTTGGAGTATTGTTGATACCTCGTTAAGCATGGTTGTGTGTGAATATAGGTAGGTGGTCAATGATTGTGGTAATACTTAAGTTTTCATTCTTTTTTCACTCCCCTAGGAAAAAAACGAACAAAGGTTATTAAGTGCCTATTTGGTTCGGCTTTTGGAAACTCCAAAAGCACCTTTTTTTCACCGCAAAAATCAGTTTAAGCAAAAAATGATTGTTTGGCTGAAACTTCAAAAGTGCTTTTACAATAGAAATAGCTTTTTAAAAAGCCAAAAATACAACTTTTTCAAAAGCTAAAATTTGAAGCTTTTCAGAAAAGCTCCAAATTTTAGTTTTTTCAGGTAGACAATTCACGTCACTTCTATAAATAACAATTTAGAACGTCTTTTTTTCGGTTCTCTCTTTCTTCTGTTCCTCACACACTCCCGACTCATCTTCTTCTCTAATCACTCACAACTTCGAAGATGCCCACAATACTCATAAGTTAGTTTCTCTTTAATATTTGTTGTTGGGTTGTTCATAGAATCATCAACGAAGCGACTAAACTTGTGGGCAAGTTATTGGCATTTTTGCTCTTTCCGCTCAAGCAAGTTATTAAAAATCTGCGATTTTTTTTACACTAGGGCCCTATGGTCCGTTCTTTCATCTTCATATTTGCTCATCATGGCAGTCGTCGGGGGCGCGTGGTTGTCTTATATTTGTATATCGGTCTACAATCTATATTATAAGTGGTGTTTTTTTGGGCTTTCCGAATTCGTGTGAAATCTGCCGATGAATAAGATTTGATCAGAGGAGTTGATTTCTTGGTATCTTTGTAGATCTTGTAAAGCTTTTTATTGAAAGGTCTCTTGTAGATCTTCGTCGGGGATGGAAGTATTTGATTAGCTACTTGTACAGCTTTTTGATGTGTAGAAGATAGATCTTGTCTACGATGGACGCTTGAGAAGTAGATCCGATAACTTTGTATATGCTGTAAATCTGGAAGCTTGTGATTTGATCTTCATGTTAGTTAAAAATATGCGAATTGATACAACTTCTGATTATATAGCCTGGTATGATGACTTTTGTGGCAGGCATTGGTAAAATAAGGTATCGTGATACCTGTGCAGAGGCTGAGAGATTTTTCAAAAGGAGGAGTCTTGGATCGAAAGATTTGAAGGCAGCTTGTGAAAAGATTCTTGATGTGAACCCAAAGGTTAAGCCCATTGACGTAAAAAGGGGACAGAAGCTGCATCCGAGGCAGCAATGTACTCAGCTTAAGTTGTAGAATCAGCAATAGTGTCTTGCTTTGAACTTTTCCAGCTCACTGCACCTCCATTCAAAAAGAACACAAAACCTGATTGTGATCTAAAATCATCTATGTCAGATTGAAAACCAACATCAGTGTAACCATTTACAACTAGCTCTCCTTCAAGTCCTCTATAGACTAGGAACATATCCTTAGTTCTTCTCAAGTACTTAAGGATGTTCTTAACTGCTATCCAGTGACTCTCACCAT
>JAOTAZ010000219.1:9477704-9490737 GCA_025629785.1 Erythroxylum oxycarpum
CATAATAGATATTTCTTATTGTTGGGTGGTTGTGCCAAAAGGCATCCTGCCCATGTATCCATACTTGCATCAATCTGTATCAATAATTTGTCCTTCATTGTATAATGATAAAGAGAAGGAAGTGTCTTACATAAATCCTTAAGTCTACAGACTGCTAAAGTATCTTCATGAGTCCAATGCCATTGGGTATTAATGCTACATTTCTTTTGTAATTTTCTTCGTTCTAAGGCTAAATTTAAAAAAAAAACCTTGATCAGATATATAATTTAATAATCCTAAAAATTGTTGTACTTGTTTCCTATTAGTTAACTGATCGGGAAATAGATTTATTTTTTGTAAAATGTTTGGCTGTAACTTTAAATATCCATTATGAAATTCAATACCTAAATATTCAATACTTTGTTTTGCTATTTTAGCTTTAGGTTTGCTTAAAATTAATCCTTTATCCATACAGCGTTGTAATACTATTTTGACCTTCTTATAATGATCTTCTTTATCTTGATTAGAATAAATAATAATATCATCAATATAAACAAATGTAAATTCTTCTAAACCTTCAAGGTTTTTATCCATAAATCTTTGATAAATGCTAGGGGCTTGTTTTAATCCAAAAGGTAATACATTCCATTGATAATGTTTTTGAGGTGGACAGCTAAATGCTGTTAATTCTTTTGTATTTTCATGTAATCTAAGTTGTCAATATCCGGATTTTGCTTCTAATGTAGTAAACCATAGATGTCCTTTCAGTTTATTTATAATAAAATCCTTACGAGGTAATTTATATGCATCTCCTATAGTTGCTTCGTTTAATTTCTTATAGTTAATAACCATTCTTCGTTTTCCACGTTTTTGTTCGGCTGCATTATTTACATAGAATGCGGGAGCTGAATGTCTACTTTTACTAGGGCTAATAATTCCTTTTTGTAATAAATCATTACATTCAGTGCTAAATTCCTTTACATCCTGTTGAGTATAAGGAATATTATTAGGAATATTGATCTCCTGAGTGGGATTTTTTAACTTAATTTCAATAAGTTCATGATTATGATTTTTTAAAGGGTCTAGTGGATTATCGCTACATACTGAATCTAATAAGGTTTCTATTTCAGATTGAAGAGTTATATTATTTAATAAATAAAAGTATAGAGTATTGATTTTTTCACTGATGATTTGTAAATGCTATTTCTAAATATATTTATGAAAAATTATGAGTTTAACAACAGAACTTGCTGAAATTACAAAACAACAACGTTTATTAACAAACCAAATAGATCAATGTATGCAAATACAGGCAGATATCATACAAGAACTAAGACAAATAAAGCTAGCAATAGAACGAAAAGAAAATCAATCAGAAAATTATAATGGACGGGACCAAGTAGTAAAAATGGTATCAGAGCCAACCCAATCATCTCTACTATATATCGGCGGGGATGGGGGCGGGTTCGTGGAGCGGGTACGGAGGGAGGCATACCTACCCCGTTGCCATCCCTAGCAATGAGTCGTTGAATCCTA
Organism: Erythroxylum oxycarpum; assembly: GCA_025629785.1. Taxonomy (NCBI): domain Eukaryota; kingdom Viridiplantae; phylum Streptophyta; class Magnoliopsida; order Malpighiales; family Erythroxylaceae; genus Erythroxylum; species Erythroxylum oxycarpum. The sequence continues at coordinate 9,479,220 of JAOTAZ010000219.1, forward strand.
TGACGCCTTTTCCGAAGCCTCTTAAGTCGTCTCTGCCTCTCAAAGCATTAAGTAATATTGGGTTTAGGTTATGCGTTGTCACTTAGTTATTGTTTATGTTAAAAAAGTAAAGGGCATCATTCAACGACAACAAATTGAAGGAAACATGCTAAGATAGAACAATGAAACAGCACCGGAAAATTTTTAATCTTGTATTTGGTGTTTATAATCTAGATTCTATTGTTTACTACTCAAAGTAATCATAATAGTTATTTTTTTTCAGTTTATTAAATAAAAGAATCATTTCATAAGTTAAAATTATAATTTTAAAGTACAGTATAGATTAAAATAAACATGAATAAAGAATCAGTAATTTAAGCAAATTACTTATTATAAAGTTCAATGCATGTTTTTTATCGAACGCAGGTTAATAAGGTTACGTCATCAATTAATAAGAGAAAAGAAAAGAAACAGGTTACGTCGTCAATTACGAAGAGAAAAGAAAAGAGACATGTAAACATGAGAATGCGACCGATTTCAATACCCAGAGAGTGAGAGCGCCACCCACGTTCTCTGGTGCTGATCACTTTCGGGAATTGGGACCCTTTCCTTCTTATGCTGGTCTCTTTTTCACGTGTAACTTCGTCCAACTAATTTCTTTGACCTGTCCCTCTCTGCGGATCACTTTTTCTTCATCCACTTTAATTCACATGACAAAGTCATTCAGTATCAATAAAATAATTTGATTATAATTTTTCATGATTGATTTGTATTTGATGTCAACATGATATTGAGTTGGAGTTCAAAGTATACACAATAGAAATGTGCCTGTATATTTTTTTTAAACAGAATTGGTAAAACTTTGTAGCGATTAAAGTAGCATTTACTTTGTTTTAGAATTTAAAAGCAGACATTGACATTAGAACGAAAGTCTGACAGCAACTAAATTTTCGCTAACAGTGAAAAGGTTAAGGAAGCACAACGTTAAAATAGATAAGAAAGCAAAGAATTCCAAAGTTTAGTCCACAACACGTTAACTGATTATGCAATTAAATAAATTAAGAGTTTTAATTTTGTTTACACTATCCCTCTAGGATAGTGTAATTTTGTTTTTTCTTTTTTTGTAATAAAAAAATAAATTGAGCACCTTCTTTTTTTTTTTACAGAAGAAAAGTACGATGAGAATGGTATCTACCCGGAGAGCAACGATAATGACTCCTTTCTTTCTCTTTCAAGTAAAGTTCATAAACCTTATCTTTATGTCTATGTATCTTTCCTATATTTGTTGTTTTTCCTTATCAACAAAGGCTGATTGACTTGACTAGAGCCAACCACACATTTCTTTAATAAATTTTGAAATTAAAACCATTTCGGTGTAATGAGTTTTCTTGAGGAGGAAAAAAAAAAGGAATTTCTTGTAGTAGCTCACTTAATTTTACCATCTCATCGCTCCAAAAGGTATTAGGACATCACAACTAGACTTAACTAAGGAGAATATACATAATGTATTATCTATATGTGTTAAGATATTTTATTCTATTTTTGAAATAATTTATATTTTAATTTATTTGAGACATTTTTTGTTATAAAGAAATTTATTTGGTATAGGATTCTACTACCTTGAAATATCTAGAATTTTGGGAGTTAAAATTTTTGTGGAAGGAATCCTAAAGAGGAAGTAAGCGTGGTATAATGATTAGCAATTTATGGTGTGACAATTGATGATTGATTTTTGGCTGCTATGCTCGGGAGTTTTCAGAGATCAACTACAAAATTCACATCATATTTTTGTTTGAAGACCCTTCGTGATTATGTTTTAATGTGGCTGTGCACATAGGAGAGTGTTATTTGACTCAAGTGGTTTTTGTTTCTTTCATTCTTGATCTAATCACTTGATATATTCTTCTTTTTGTTTCATTCATTATTTTAAAATCTTCTGGTGAGGTTAGCGTGAGTTAGTCTTGCTATTGAATGTGAGATGCTTTTATAGATATGAGTACAAGTGGATAGCGTCAAGGAGTGAGTGGTTTAAGCTCCATAATAGTCTTGTTTAAGCCTATTATACTATGGTGAAAGTTGATTAATATGGGTGAGGGCCCCACAGATATAGGTCGTGTATGCCGAACTATATTAACAAATTTATGGTGTTTTGTATGTGATATTTATTTGCTGCACGTTTAATTTGTTTGCTTGCAGAAGAATTCTAGAAATCACAGTTGCTTGCCCAGTTGCTTGCCCAGTTGCTTTGTAAGAATCAACTATAAATTTCAGTTAGAAACAACCGTGACAAAACAAAAATTTTGTGAAACTTTGACCTTGGGTTTTTTAATTGGTATCAGAGCTTGGTTAACCTAATCAAACCTTGGTGTGTCAAGTTGGTGTAGATCAGTGTTTCGTACTTACGACTATTAGAGAGGGGACGTCAATCATTAGGCTACCTTGATTAGATGGCTCTAACTATCTTGCTTGAAAATTGAGAATGAAAATGTTTATTCAAACATAAGGGATTAAAGCCTAGACTTATGTGTTGAAAGGCTAGACTCATCCTATAACAACTAATGAAAAGAATGAAGTAGTACCTAAAGATCAGTTTAAGTAGCCAAAGGTTAAAGAAGAGGAATAGTTTGGTAGCTTTTTAGCAATACATGCAATTTCACAATTGTAGATCCAGGATGTTTTAGTATGATATTAACTTATGAATCAACAAAAGAAGCTTGTGATATATTACAAACCATACATAAAGGATCACAATCGTTGATAGCATCAAAAGTTCAAATGTTAGCTACTAGATTTGAAGAGCTTAAAATGGAGGGAAGTGAAACTATTGGAGACTTTCATGAATGAATGCGTGATATTGTCAATCAAGCACATCAACGTGATAAGAAGTACTCAAATCTAAAACTTGTCAAGAAAACCTTAAGATCGTTGCCTCCTAAATTCATACCGAAGATTGAAACTATTGAAAAAGCTCATGACATTAATGAGTTATTTTTGGATAAAGTAATTAGAATTCTCATAAACTTCGAGATGAACCTGTTGAGAGACAAGCGTGAGAAGAATAAATGATTGGTGCTATAAGACGAGGTTGTTAAACCTGTTCATAATTTAGGAGACGATTTTGACGAAAATGAAGGTTTGGTGATGCTAACAAGAAATTTCAGCAAATGGCTGAAGAAGGTGAAGAAAGATAGACTTGAGTTCAGGCAGAATGGTGGGAGTTTATCCAACAATAACTTTAAACAGCAAACAAAAGCTCAAAAAGGTGAAAAGAAGGCAAAGAAGATATGATGTCATGAGAGTCAAGGTTTTGGGCATATGCAATTGGAATGTGCTAACACTCTTAAAAGGAGAAAAGGGAAGTCTTATACCAGCACTTAGAGTGAAAACGAATATGAAAGTGAGTATGGCAGCTAAGAAGAAATTATAGGTCTTCATATTTTGTTGGTTGCTTATATAAAGAAAGTTTAGTTGCTTGCTTAGTAGCAGCTAATGAAGAAACTAAAAATGAAGACTCAGATGTTTCAGTATTAAACTATAATTCAGATAATGATAATGATGATAGTAACTCAAAATTCAAAAAGGAAGATATCTGCAAGATCTATGAACTAATGTATAGCAAATAGGTGAAGACATGTAAACAAAATGAGAAGTTAAAGAACGAGAATTCTACCATGAAAGATGTTATTCAAGATACGAAGATGAAGTTATTGTCAACAAAAAATGAACTTGATGAAACCAAACTAAAGCTGATCAATACAGAGAAAGGAATAAAAATATTGAATAGCGGTACAAAGCATCTAGATGAATTGTTGGAAATTGGCAAAAACAAAAGGAATTGTAAAGGTGTTGGCTACAAAGGTGAATGCTCTCAGGTGAGTAATGAGCAAAAGGGTGAAGTTAGATTTCTTAAAACAGCAAGATCAATTAAACAAAGACAAATTTTAAAAAGAAGTAGAAAGTTTATGCCTGCATGTCACTTTTGTGGTGTAAAAGATCATATAAGACCAAATTGCTACAAATTGATGTAAATGATATTCCATAATGCTCAAAACAAAAAATCCAAACATTCTTGGAAGAAATTTAAGTCGTAGAAGCTACCAAAGTAGATTTAGGATAGAAAGAACCAACCGTAAGCATTTGTGGCTCTTAAATCCATGTGCATTGCTTCTCACAATGGATGGTACTTTAACAATGGGTGCTCAAAGCATATGACAGATGAAAGAAGCTATTTGATGAATTATCAGAGCTATATGGATAGTCATGTTACATTCGGTGATGGGAAGAAAGCAACAATGATTGGTAGAGGAACTCTTTATATAGATGGATTGCCTCATTTCTAAAATGTGCTTAATGTGGATGGTTTAAAACCTAACTTGGTAAGTATTAGCCAGCTTTATGATGATGGGTTGTTAGTCTAGTTCACCCGTGATGGATGCAAGCTGTTAAACCAACAAGGAGATTGTATAGTAAGCGGAAGAAGATCGGTGGATAATTGCTACACGTTATAGGTTATTAGTTCTTGCAATTTAGCCACATATAATGATATGATTCTATGGAACCAAAAGCTTAGTCACACAAATTATGACCTCATTAACAAGTTGAGCAAATCTGAAGCGATAAGAGGGTTGCTTATGATGAGCAATGATGACAAGACTATTTGTAACGCTTTTCAAATAGGAAAATAGAAGAGAGTACCACATAAGAAAGTAAGAACTGTTACAACCTCTCGAGTATTGGAATTGGTTTATATAGATTTGGTAGGCCAAGTACAACATGCTAGTCTTGGTGGGATGAGGTATTTCTTGACATATGTTGATGACTACTAAAAATTTACTTAGGTAGCTTTCTTGAAAGAAAAATCGAATGCTTTTGAAGCATTTAGAAACTTATATGTGTGGATTACAAATAAAAAATGGCAATTTTGTGGATCAGATCTAATCATGGAAAGGAGTTTGAGAATGTAAGCTTCAATAACTTTTGTGATAAATATGGGATTATGCAAGAATTCTCAACACCTAAAATGTCACAACAAAATGGAGTTACTCAAGATGTTTTAATTGTCACGTGTGATAATAAGAGTGTCATAGACATCTCCAAAAGCCCAGTGTAGCATTCAAGAATCAAACATATTAATTTAAAATATCATTTCATTCGACAGCTAGTGAAGACTAATTGAGTATCTTTCCTATGTAACAACTGAGAAGCAACTAGTCAAATTTTCACCAAACCTCTTGACTCTATGAGGTTTGAACTTCTTCGTAGGGCATTAAGATTCTGTGCTTTGCAATTTTGAAGCTTATTGAAGTAAGTGTAAAAAAAAAGGCGAAGGCCCTTTTTTTTCTCCATTACAACCTCTGTCTTGTTTGGCTTTTCGTTCTGATCATCGTAGGCCATTTCATCTCCTTAGTATCTTGTTTGTCACTGGTCATCTCTACACCTCAACTTCCTCCTGTGATCACTAGCTTCTTTTGGCATTGATTTGTCCTAAATGGCATATAGGAACTTGCTTATAGCTTTTTTAGCTAGTAAATTTGTAGCTTTGTTGGTGACAGTTGACCTTGACTTTGATTTTGATTTTTCAATATCTTTTATCATGATCATTTATTTCAGGGAGAGTCTCCATTTCTCTTGCTTAGAGGGAGATTTTGATGTGACAAATAATGCTAAAAGGGGAGAGATTGTTAAGATTTTCTATTACATTTTTTACATTATTTGTATTTATGCTAAAAGGGGGGAGATTGTTAAGATTTTCTATTACATTTTTGACATTATTTGTATTTTAATTTATTTGGGATATCTTTTGTTATAAGAAAGTTGATTTTGTATAGGATTATACTATCTTAGAATATGTAGAATTTTGGAAGTTAAGATATTTGTGGAAGGAAGGAATGCTAAAAGTTGTAGAATCCTAAAGGAGGAAGTATGCATTGATTACCAATATATTGTGTGACAACTGATGATTGATTTTTGCCTGCTATGCTCGAGGGGCTTTCGGAAATCAACTACAAAGTTTGCAGCTGATTTTTGTTTGAGAACTCTTCATGATTATGTTTTAATGCGACTACCCATATAGGAGAGTATTTTTTGACTCAAATGTTTTTTGTTTCTTTTATTCTTGTTTTGATCACTTGAGATATTCTTCTTTTTGTTTTATTCATTGTTTTAAAATCTTCTGTTGAGGTTAGCATAAGTTGGTTTTACTATTGGATATGAGATACTTTCATGGGTATGAGTACGAGTGGATAGCGTTAAGGAATGAGTGGTGTGAGCTCCGTAATAGCCTTCTTTAAGCCTATTGTATTACGATGAAAGTTGATTAACTTGAGTGAGGGTCCTATAGATGTAAACCGGGCATGCTAAACTGTGTTAACACATTTTTGATATTTTGTATATGTGATTTATTTGCTGCACGTTTAATTTGGAATTTTGAAAATCACAGTTACTTGCCTAATTGCTTTGTAAGAATCAACTACAAATTTTAGTTAGAAACAATCGTGATAGAACAAAAATTTTACAGAATTTTGACGTTTGATTTTTCATCATGGATAAAAAATAAGTCACCCTTAAAATAGTTTACAAATGAAGACGAAGTCTGTAAAAATGCTCAAAACTAACAATAAATAAGGGCGATGTATCATGTTATAACATGAATATTGTTAGTGGTTATAAAGTATAATTATAGCACCATCAAACCTAATCATAGTACCACAAGTTAGATTAGATTGGCATAATGAAAGTCCTTGAAAGAACATATATTACATGCTTTTATATTGCTCGATGAATTTTAAAAGATTGGTTGCAATTAATAAGTATATAGAAATTAAGGCATTATCTAATCTCCATGGACATGCTGAGCGTATGATGACTCTGTCAACCAACTTTTAGAGTGTGAGGCTGTGCTTTTGCCAGAGTCAGCATCAGCTTGCGAAGCCCCACAACTTACTGCCCCTTCACGTTCACGAACTCACCATGCATGAATGTCTTCTTCAAGAGAGAGTGAGAGGCATTTTAGCTTTCCTCGACTCAATAACAAGTCCAACATCTTTTAAAGTTTTGGTCCCCTCCCCATCGTGCAGAAAAAGGCAATCTTATCTTCTTCCGTTCCTCTTTTCTTCTTTCTTCCTCTCAGATCATAGTGCTATGATTACTGTTTTCTTGATCTATTGCGTGATTTGGCTCTGATTTGGATATAGCATGCAGTAGTGTTCGATGTCAAAGTGTCGGGCAGGTACAAGAGGACAAATTTATATATGCCTATTAGAAAAATTATTATTGGAATGAGTTCACATCTTCTGTTTAATTTTACTCTATTTTATTCTGTCTCGTCGAATCTCAGCCATTTATTTTGCGAGTCCCACGCGGACCTTACATAAATAAATGGCTGAGATTTATTGGACACAATAAAACACCATAATATTAGACAGAAGATCTGGACTCCATTGAAATACCTCGCACTTTGTTGACATATTCGTCGCTCTTTTTTTTGGGTGTTTAAAGGAGACCACTAATTTATTTCAAGTATCTAACCAATTTATAAATATATACAATGGTGTATAAGATAACGTGAATAATTCAATTGACAAATTTATTATATTTAATTTACTAATTGTATTTTCTTTTTTGAAAATTGATTTAAAACTAAAATTGCTTTACTTGTATACATAGTACAAAATTTATATGTGTTGAATAAATCATATCCAATTAATTACTTTAATCTTGTTGTCGTGTTTTTAATTCTTAAAAATTGTTTCCAACACTAAAATTTCCGTATTTATAAGCATAAATAATTAAGTTATCTGGATCGATAATTGTCTTGTTCAGTGTTTCATTCTTAAAATTTGTTTCCAATCCTAAAAGCTAAAATTGCTTTCCAAGTACCGCGTAGGTCAGGAATTTGTGGACCAAAGACAAATGGGACAACAGTAATTTTGGTTCTAACTAATTTAAAAAAGACTATACTGTATAGTAGTAGATGCTATCTGTTTGCGTGACATGTAACATGCTCTCTTACGACAAGAAACAGCGGGTTGGGAGTTATATTATGTCCTCTTCCTTTGTCCTCAAAAGTTTTAACTCTTGTTGTTTGTACTTTTTCTGGAATTATTCCAATCACTTTGTTCGTTCGCATAAACAAAATAGAATATTCTTCAATATGATAGATTTTATTTTATAAAATTATAAAATTACTATATTTACATTACTGATAAGAACAAAGTTAATTATAAATTTTGTCTTATCTTTTCAGACATTAAAAAAAAAACTTTTTTTAATAAAATCCTCTTTCTTCTTGATCTTTTTTATATTGTTTAATTTTAGAGGATCACATCTTATATATATGATAGTTTGAAACTTCTTGAAACTTCAACTGTTTGGTAGTTAAGTAATTTTTTGTAACTAACCCATTATATGTGTATGTGCCTACTATTTTCTATCCCCAAATTAATTAGATTATGCATGCAGTTTTTATACTTGTCCAATAATTCGTGTGATCAATACACGATAATAGCTTATTACCATATATCTATTAGGAATATAAGGTTTATCAATTAATAAATTATTTAATAAACAAATTTTGTTTTATTTACTTCACATCATATCTCAAATTTTTATTCTTCTTTAATCTCTTTTATTTTGTTAGATCATAATTGTATTCAATTCTTTCATTAAGGGACATTGACCATCTTTAAATACATTTCTATGTGAGTTATCAATCAAAATAACATTTCTTTGTTTTAAATTTTCTTAAATTTTATTTAATTTACTTTTCTAGAATTATCCCATCAAATTGCATCATCCATATTTCTTTAGTAATATTTTGAAGTAGTAAGCAATTTAATTATTCATAATTGGACAAGAATCTTAGGGTATATTATGAGACTCGTTTAATATTTAATGTCTCATACAACGTAAATTGAGATCTTATAACTTACATTAATTCTTTTTTATAATTAATTTTATACACATGATATGAGTCATATGTTGCAGTACTAACTCCTTTTTATTTAGAGTGGATGTCTTATATTCATGAAATACTATATAGATGTTGGTTCGAACATACTTAATATTTAATCTAAGTTCACTAGTTTACTAACAATTTCATCTTTTCATAACTTAAATCTAGCCCTTAAGATATGTATAATGACCATTTAATCATTCAAAAACTAATTTCCTTTTGTTTTTATTATTTGAGACAAAATTTATAGTTTAAGCTTACTCCTCCCAATTTATAGTTTAAGCTAATTAATCTTCGTTGTTTTATTCTTATTCATGTTAGCAACCAATTGCTTTTAAATTTCTTTGAGTTAAAAGGATAATTTCTTTCTTTTCTTGCTCATAATTTCTCAACTTTTGACTAGTTTATTATATGTCAAATCACTATCGGTATCACACAAATTAAAGTTGGATATTATCTCATCATATTCTTTAAAACACATATAAGCTATCTCTCCTTCTGAATGCTCATTTGTATATTCAATTATGTCATCCCGAGTTGAGGCTTTAAATGCTTTCTTTTTATTTTTTCATTTTCCATCTTACTTTTTCTTTCATACTTATCATTATCTTTAAATAGAGGATATTGTGACATCATGTGATTGAATTTTGTATATTTAAAATAAGTAATACTAAAAGGTTTACATTTTAAATAACTTTTACCTTCTTTAATGTCCTTTGTTATGGAGAAATTCTCTCTTCAAAAACTTTTTGTGTTTCCTAGTGATAAAGATGAGGTCTTCATCACCACTTTCACTATGGATGTCTCTTCTTCACATGATTCCTTCCTTAAAACATTGAATGCCAAGTCTATAACGCCCCATAAATCTTGGTTTCATGAATAGTGATACTCAGGACCCAAATTGTACTTTATTTTATTTGGCATTGGTTAATATTATTTAAGGATAGCTTGAGGATCAAATTTGAGATCAAAACAAGTTTATTTTGAGGGTTTGACCAAGAATTGATAGAAGTCAAAGTTTGACCCAATAAAGGGGTGAACGTCAAACCCAAAATAAATGATATTAATTAAGGTATTTATATAAGGTTGATTTTTTATAGGCATTTTTATTGAGAAAAAGAAAGAATGGATTAAAAGTTAAAGTTAATTTTGGATCTGAAAAAATGGAAAATTTTATTAAGGGACCATATGACATTTTTTTGGCCACCTACCTTCTTTGCTTCTCCTATAAATTGCCGAGAACAAGCCTCCTCCTTCTCCACTTTCTTTCATTTTCTTCCATTTTCGAGCCAAATTTCTCTATTTTGAATCCATAAATCACCTATTAAATACTAAATCATCAACCTAGTTTTGATTGTTTTTAGTACATGATTTTAGTGTAGTTGCATGCATTATTGAATGAAAAGGCATGAAATTGAATTGTTATGCAATATTATGAAGATAAAGAAGAGGAATTGAAGGAGATAGAAAAAGGGAAAGGGAAGGAATAAAGAATTGATGGTGAAATTGAAGTTTATTGAAGCTTAATTTGAAAAATTGAACATCAATTTGGTATGTGTTTAAGCAATTTTATTTTTTCCTAAAAATTGTGTATTATGTAATTTAGGATTCTTGAGATAAAATTGGGGGTTTATGAAATTGTTAAATTGTTGCTAAAAATATTTAATTAGATACTAAATGAAGTAGTATATGTGATTAATTTAGATTTTGGACTTATAATTTGTATTTCCCTCAATTGTCATACATTATATTTGATTTGTGTTATATATTACATGGCTGCGAGAGCTCAGTCCCGTAAGATATAGATATGTAAATAAACCGTATGGTTTTGAGAACTCGGTCCTATATTTTTTAAAATCCTTCTTATTTGGCTTAATGATGCAATTCAGTTAAATTTTACTTTGGGCAATTATAGAAAAATATATAAATGCATAACTAACAATTAAAGAACTTCAAATGGAAGTAGTCATTAAATTGCACAATTTATTGATCCTTACGTAATTAGATATGAATGAATACAACAAACACATGCTTGTATTTCATAAAGAAAATTTAATGCCTATTTAGGCATATAATGAAGATATTTATATTTGAAAAAGATTATATGATATGCATATTATGGTTGAATGAATTTAATTGGATGAGAAATGGAATTGCTTAAACACCACTAAACCTATAGCTTAGAACGTGGTTTTTTTTACGCGCACAGGTTTTGTAGAAAATTAGAAGATAATTGTGGTGGGCCTATTACAAAGACTAGAGTCACACAGAGGATTGCAAAAGAGTTTGAGGTGAATGTACTATAGAATTATATTTTGTTTTGGTTATGAAATGTGCACATAAAGAAATGAAGGACTTTATAGAATTATATTGGGAATTATATACGAAAGTTATGTATGAAATTTGGTTTGGATGAGTTAAAATGTATTAAAGGATAGGCAAATTATTTTATCAAAGAGTTTGACATGAAGATGGATAGTTGAATAAAATAAATGAGAAGTGTATTGCAATTTCTTGTAGGTGGTTTTAAGTGAATATAAAGAAAACTCTATCAAAATTTTTATAAAGTGATTAGTATTTGCTAGA
>JAOTAZ010000219.1:9522591-9533710 GCA_025629785.1 Erythroxylum oxycarpum
CTTAGGTCCATTTCATAACGGTTCCTTTGAGAGACGACCCGAGGTTGCATCCTATGCTGCAATCCTTGGTATAAATTATTTATTATTTATTTGACCGGTTTTTAAGGATCGATTTCCTAAATCGAACGACGAGCCGCGATCACTAACTTACTCACTATAGGAAATAGGATATATTATCCAAGCACTCAACAATTTGGTGATCTCCTTTTTCACTACATCTAGGATAAGTGGGTTTAGCCTTTGCTGAGGTTGCCTCACCGTCTTGGAACCCTCAATCAACAATATCCTATGGGAGTAAATAGCAAGACAAATCCTTGGTATGTCTACTAAGGTCCATCATATTGCCTGTTTATGTTCCCTCAGCAGTTTTAGGAGTTTTTGTTCCTCAGGTTCGGATAAAGTATTGGCAATTATGACAGGTAGTCTACCATTAGACTCAAGAGAAACATACTTTAATACGGCAGGTAAGGGTTTCAATTCAAGCACGAGTGGTTGCAAAATGGAAGGAATCAACTTATGAAGTTCAAGAGAGAAAAGATCACTCCCTGTTTCCCCCGATGTGGAGTCCAATACTTGGCGATCCAGTGCAGACGTGACTTGCGACAAACTTCCCTGGTACTCTTCGGTTATGCATTGGTTATGAGGCATAGTGCTTTCAGCCATTTTTGCATCAACTTCAATTTTTGCGAGTTCTGGATAACCTAAAAAATTAATGGAAGACCTTTCCCCAATTGCAAGTGAACATAAAACAATATTGAAGGAATTCTCTTGCAAGTCAATGTCAGAGCATGCATCATCAACAACTATGTCAAGCATGTTAACTTCAAGTAGTGAATAATCCTCATGGGTGTGTTTCATAGCTTCATACATGTTGAAGCTTACCTGTTGATTGCCAACCTCCATGGTGATCTTACCTTCCTTCATACTGATCATGGTGCTCGCTGTTCGCAAGAAAGGTTGCCCGAGAATTAATAAGGTATCTTGCACAACTTCAGTAGACATATCAAGCACATAAAAATCAGCAGGAAACACTAAACCCTTTACCTGGACAAGGATGTCTTCGATTATGCCTACTAAATGCCTGAAAGATCTGTTAGTTAATTGTAAATCTACAGATGTATGTTTCAGACTTTTTACCTCTAGGGCTTCATAGACAGTCTTGGGCATCACATTTATAGCTGCCCCTAGATCTAACAACGCTCTTCCTATTGTTACCCTTCCTATGAGACAAGGAATGGTGAAAGATCCGAGGTCTAGACACTTAACCGGGATTTGGGGTTTAAATAGTGCTGATAAGTTTGAACTCACTTGGACTCTCTCAATAGGCCTAAACTTCCTTTTGTTAGTGCACAAATCTTTTAGGAATTTAGCATAGGCCGGTACTCGTTTGACTAATTCCAGTAAAGGAACATTTATCTCAACTTTTCCAAATAAATCAATTAATTCCTTTTCATGCTTGAGTTCATTCATTTTTTTACTCATTAAATATGAATTTGGGAAGGGAAGGTCTCGAAGATTTACCTACTTACCTGTTACTTCGTGTTCGCTTGACTACTCGTTCTCGGCTTTACCCTCTGAACTTCTTGGAGTAGTTCCTTTCTCCCTTGTTGTTGACTTCTGCTTTTTTAACAATTTCTCTTCTCTCACACTCTTTGACCTCTTTGTCGTCTCCTTAAGTTGAGGTGTTTCTTCGACCTCAAGTTCTTCACTACATGCTTCTTCTTCCTAAGTGTTAAATCTCACCTGCTTGCCGCTTCGCAAAGCAATTGCATTCAGACTCTTCGGATTCATCACAGTATTGGAAGGAATCGTTCCACTGTGAAGTAAATCACACGATAATGCAATGCTTAATAATGAGATACAAATGCACAAGAAGGGGGTTGAATTGTGTATTCTTTTCGTTAATCCCCTTTTTCAAAATTCGTTCGTCCAAAGAACATCATTCTTTTCACAAAAACAATCGAAAAATAAAGTTGTAAAGTATTTTTGAAAACTTGTATAACAATAACAAAATCTAAAGTTAAGAGTTGAGAGATTTCAACACATTAATTTTTATACTAGTTCACCCCAAACCGTGGGTTACGTCCAGTCCTCAGATGACTTTATGAGATTTCACTATCTCTCAAACTTTACAAGTATTCTTTGTATCTGAGCCTTTTCAGGTCTCTACAAACAGTATTCTTTCACTCTTAGCCTCTGCAGACTATCTGCACTACTTTCAGTCTGAAAGGTGTTTCGAGCTTTGTTACAGAAATTGTAGCTCTAGTTTGTTCGCACAATATCTCTCAAGAATTGCTAAGCTTTTTAATCTTGCTAAAATTTTTTTAAAAAAATCTCTTTGACACAACTCGTATTTATAACCTTCGTCTTCAACTGCTTCTTGAAAACTGCTTCTTGTCTTTCAAGAATCGGTTATTCACTTGAGTTTTGTTTTGTAACTAACTCAAGCTGATGTGTCTTCTTGATTCTTTCGTCTGCTTTCCGCTTTCGCGTCTAGCGTCTGCTTTTCTTCCGTCTGTTTTTTTCTTGAGTCTGTTTTTTTACTTCCGTCTGCTTTTCTTTCGTCTATTTTTTTTTGTCTGCTTTTGCTTGCATCTGTTTTTTGCTTGCGTCTGTTTTTCACTTGCGTCTGCTTTTGCTTCCGTCTGCTTTTCTGCCGTCTGTTTTTTTCTTGCATCTGTTTTTTGGTTCCGTCTGCTTTTCTTCCGTCTGTTTTTCTTCCGTTTGTTTTTTGCTCGCGTCTGCTTTTGCTTCCTTATTTGTTCTTCATCAAAATTATTAATCGTAAAGTCATTTTAACTTAACAGGATGCATTTTGAACAAGTATTGAGCAAGGAATTAAGGTGGGTTTCATGTCTATGATTTGAGTAATGAGCCATAATTGTTTTCTTTTGAATCAAGAGAGTAAAATGATTTCAATTGTTTCATTAAATATTGCTTTTACTGCTTTGATTGATTGAGAAATCGCTACATGAAAAGGCTTTTTTGAAAAAATGTACATTTATTGTTCTTTAAAATGGTTTGAAAATATGCCGTAAGTTTTCGTATATGAATTTTGTGAATAAAATTTGAGTGATTTGGGAATGATTTCAAATTGTTCCAAAATTGTTGTATTTTGTGGCTTTTGGATGATTTAAGTAATGGTTATATGATTGGTATGAGATTTTGGGTGATGAATTGTGAAATGTTAATAGGAAGGCTTATGAAATGTGTCATGTGCATGACAAACAAGTATTTGAAATGTGCCATTGGGCAATCCATTTTCAAGTTGTGAAATGCATGTTATGTAGGTTTGGTTAGGTCCTTTAAGTGTGTCAAGTGCACTTGTCAAAAGGCTTCTCCCGCCTGCCCGCTAGTGGCATGGAGCTCTTTCAAGGACTCCCCTAAGTTCATGGCTACACAAGACCGTTATGTGGAAATGTATACTACGTTCTATTTTTGGACTAACCCAAACCATTTTGATGTGTTATGTGTTCATGATGTGTGGAAAGTTTCAATGAAGTCATGATTTATGATGTTTATGAATTTCTTGATAAGTTGTGAAGTTTGAAAATATGTGACACAGATTTCAATTTGAACTTTACAATGGAAATAAATACTTCAATGGTTTTTTTCTTATTTCTTGGTTATAAACTTGTTTACCCATGAGCTTTCGAACTCACCCCCTTCTTTTCTTCACATCCACAGGCGATGAGCAAGAAAGTAAGTGACTGAATCGAGGTCAATGCATCACTCACATTTGCTTTTTGATTTTTAAGCTATATTTTGTAAATAAAGCTTTAGTTGCATTTTTGGTGCAAAATTACTGTTCATGTGGCTTCTTTGTAATTTGAATTTTCGAGACTTTAATGTATTAGGGTTAGGAATGTTCACTAAAGCTTTGTAAGAACTCATATTTTGATATTAATGAAAGATACTCAGGTTTTATTGTGTTTTGTCGATGCTTGTTCAAAAGGTTACTTTGCATTGTTTTTGTAAATGTCCATAAGGGTAGGTTTTGTGTATGCTGGCTTCGAGGCAAATTCTGGACTGATATAAGTTAAATTGGATCAAGTAGCCTTCTTGAAAGTTATATAGAAGTTTCATAGCTTTCCAACGATATATAATATGCCATTTTTAGATGTGGGAGTTGAAAGATGTGAAATTTTGAAGTTTGGGTGCTGTCTAGGATGGCAATTTCGGGACAGAAACTTTGAGTGGAATTTTGACCCTCATAAAGGTATAAATTTTTCATAAGGTCTTCATGAAGGTGGTAGTTTATATTTTTATCTTTTTATTGATATAAAGTATGAAATTTTTGGACAATGGAGCTGAAAGATATGATTTTTAGAAGTTATGTTACTGTTTAGGATGACATTTTTCGGACAGCCCCTTTGAGGTGGATTTTGACTCTTTTAGAGGTTGAACTAGTTTTAAGCTCTTCATGGAAGTTGTATAGCCTTCTTTTAGCTTTCTATTTATACCAAATTTGCATATGTTGGAGTTCTGGGTCAAAATTTATGAGTTGTAGAAGTTGGGATGTCAGAAGAAGAAAGACAAAGAGTTTCTAGTCGATCAGATAGTATAGGCTTAGTCGACTAATAATCTTTGACCAGTCGACTATTTTCATTTTTTTACTTACATTAGTCGACTAATAATCTTCGACTAGTCAAATATTGTCATGTTTTTATTTACATTAGTCGACTAATAGTCTTCGACTAGTCAATTATTGTCATGTTTCCCCTAACCCGACCTCTCTCCACTCTTTTGTTTATACTTTTCCGTCCGACCTCCGATTGACCTGATTCTTTAAGCGTTGGTTTTATAAGACATTCCTATACCTCTCCATAATAATTTATAGCTTTTGAGATTGATTTGAAAGAGATGAATTAAATCAAAGTGAGAGGATCGATTGAAAAAGTTTGAATATGCTTCAGTATTTTGGTGAAATCTTCAGCTATAGAGCTCCGAATAAGGTGGTTCTTGTTTCTAAATAAACTAGAGACTAAGATGTTCTAAATAAACTAGAGACTAAGAGCTACCATTTTGGCTTGAGATGTTATGAAAATGATGAGGAACCGATGATGGCTAATGAAAATACTTTGAAGTAACTCTATAAGGAAATCCGCTCATGCTTTATAAGGGTTAAATGAATTAACCTTATAGGGTAAGATGTACATGTTTCATGATTCCGAAGAGTGTGGAAAAAATACTAAGGAGTTATGAAGAAGTTCGCGTTTCATGATTTTGCAAGCGTTGGATTCCGGACTCAAGCGGGATCTAACAATTTCTTTATTGTCTCCAAGTTTTACACCAAGAAGGGTGAGGAGCCTTGATGAAATTTCCGCTTCTTATAAACATGCTTGCTTTCGCTTGGAACCATTTTTGAAGAAGCATTTGGAAAAAAGAAATCATGTGAAGTGATGAAAAAAGAAATTGCAACCATTGAGAAGAGCATGAGACAATCATTGGTGTATTACCAAAAGGAAAAGATGTTATTGGTTTGAAATAAATCTTCAAATTAAAGTACTATACTAATGGATCATTGGAAAAACACAAAGCTAGACTTGTAGCAATGGGATATTCACAAATGTCAAGTATTGATTTCACAGAAACCTATGCTCTTGTTTTTTGTTATGATATTATAAGAATCTTTTTAGCCTTTTTTGCATAAAATAGTTGGGTACTTTATCAATTGTATGTGAAGTCCCCATTTCTTAATAATGATCTTATTGAAAAATGTGTTTTTTGAAAAACCACGAGGCTTTGAGGTGAAAAGGGGTACACACAAGAACAAACATTATGTTTGCAGTTAGTCTCATTTCTCAATTTATGTAAGTATCCTAGCAAACATCACTTTGGAGTAGCTAAGATAATTCTAATATACATCTAAAGCACAATAAAATTAGGTATAAGGTATAATAAGAAAAATCCTATAATCTTATTGGTTTTACTGATAGAGATTAAACAACTTGTGTCGATGATAGAAGTACAATTGGTTACATTTTTAGTTTTAGTTCAGGAGCAGTTTCTTGGACATAAAAAAAAGAGTTTATTACCTTGTCAAGCACTGAAGTAGAGTATATAATTGCCTCAACATGAAATATCAAGCAATTTGGTTGTTAAAGATCTTAAAAGATCTAAAGTATAAGTAAAAGGAACCTATATGATCTTTTGTGAAAACAAGTCAACTAATGGAATATCCAAAAATCTACTTCAGCAAGGAAGATCAAAATAGATTGAGATAAATCACGATTTCGTGTGAGAAGTTATTTCTAAACAAGAAATAGAGTTTCAATATTGTAACATTGATGCGCATCCAACTAAAATCTTCACAAAAGCCTTGCTAGAAAATAAATTCAAATTTACAAATTGAAGATTAGAGTTAAATCCTACATTTAAATTAAGGGAAGGGAGAAATGTTAGAAATAACTTTAAGGTCATTTAGCTTGACCTTAGGATATCTCTATTGTTACAGTCATTTATCATAGTAATTGAAAGTCTTTAAGATTAAAAGATAACGTTGTTGCGGTCTAAACAAAAAAATATAAATTAAATTCTATCTAGACCAGTTAGAGGCAAGCACATCCCGTCGATAAGTAATATAAAACAATAAGAACTGGATATCGTACCCAAGGGAATTCCAACACGCAAGATAATTAAATTAAACGATGAAAAATTACTCGGGCGATCAAGAATTGATTGATTTGAAAATAAAATAAAATAAAGTAAGCAAATCAAGGAAATATAAAAAATGCAATGTATGAATTAAAAACGACTAGACTTAGTTAAATGATAGAAATCAGCTAAGGTATCGGATTTCAATTGGATTGGACACTAAAAATTGTAACGGTGAATTGATTTAGGAATTACTTCACTTAAGCAAGTCGAACCCAATGTTCATGGAAATTTCCTTCTGTTATAAATCCGAGTCACCCACTTAGTTCATAGATAATTCGGAATAAAAGGCGTTCAATACAAGAAGCCTAAAACTAAGTTCGTTAATCCTAGGTATCCTCACACAAGATCCTAAGGTTGGTCTACACTTTAGTCTCAAGTATGTCGCTTGATTAATTTTCCAACAAATTAAATCCCATTGGTTATGACATTCAATCATCTAAGGCCTTAATCTAGGTGATCAAGATAAATTTGGACTAAATATGCATTCAATCAAGCAAAAATCAATACCACAAAAATTATCTTAATCCAATATCAATTTTAACCTTAACCAAAAAAATTTACTCATACATATTCATCAATGTAACATAAATCATGGTCATAATATATGTTTGCATTGATTAAATCCACATAATTAAAACAAGCAAGGAATAAAAATAAATTAAAAAACCCAATATCTAGTTTGTCCAAGCACCCGCTGCAATAGCTGCTTGGACAACTTCGTTTCTCCTTTCACGCCTTCAGCTATATTACTTCATTTAATGTCCACCAGTTGCTGCTTTCATTGTTGTCCCTTTGCCCCAGCTGCTTGTGTTGTCCACTTGCTACTAGCTGCTTACTTGTATGTAACGGAGTATGTTGAGTGGTCTTTGGTTTTTCTTATAGCTCACGCACAACACAACTACTTCAATATTTTATTGCATCAGCTGGTGACATTTTTCTCTTAATGTGGATGCTTCAATTTTTGCTTTCCTCCAGCTCTTCTACATTGCTTTTCTCTAGCTCTTCCACGTTCTCTCCACCAGCTGCTTCCTTCGTT
This sequence comes from Erythroxylum oxycarpum, assembly GCA_025629785.1. NCBI lineage: Eukaryota > Viridiplantae > Streptophyta > Magnoliopsida > Malpighiales > Erythroxylaceae > Erythroxylum > Erythroxylum oxycarpum. The sequence goes on from JAOTAZ010000219.1 coordinate 9,530,288, forward strand.
GCTTGCCACCTCCTGCTTTATTTTTGTGTCTCCACCAACTGCTTCAATTTTATCTCTTAGCCAAAACGTTATTCCCTAGCCACTAGCTTCTAACATGTATATTCTCCACCAGCTGCTAATGCATTATCTCCACCAGCTGCTTGAACGTAGATGCTTCAACGTGATTTTCATATATTAGCCACCAGTATGTAACGCTATGTAGAGGGTGTTGAGTGATGTAGTGTGAGTGATTGTGTTTTTTTTTTGTGGTGTAACGTGAGTGGAGAGTCTCCCAGCTGCCAACGTGTGTGTTCTCCACCAGCTCAACGTGTAATCTTTTTTTTCATGCACCAGCTGTCTCCTTTTGTCTTCATGTCTTCATTTTCTCCTATTATTTTTGGTCTAACACCTTTTTCACGCCTCATTTTTTACACTGCTTTGTTTTTCTTATTGTCTGCATCTGCTTTCTTCCCTTCATTGTCTATGCCTCCACTCTCCTTGTGCTCTCTTCATTATATCTTTTCCTGCCGCCACTAGCTGTTGCTATTTGTTTCTCTCTTTTTGTCTCATCGTATTGAATAAATTCCAACCCTCATTCACGCCAAACCCTCTTATTTTTCAACTCTCTTGCCGCAGCCATCTTCTTTTGTCTCTTAGTTATTGAAAGTTCATCATCTCATGCTCTCTAGCTATCCTTTTCCTACTCCTTTTTAACTTATCATTCATGCAAAAACCTCCATTCTTTGTCTTCCAAAACATTAATGATTTAGGTGGCTAAATCGTTAACCTTTTTTACCCAAGCTCCTTTGAAAGTTTTTTCTTGATTTATGGTATTAGATGTTCCAAATCAAATGCGCCTAAAATCAAAATAAATAACTCTTAATTAATGTAATTTAAACATAAATGGACAAGAGTTTATTAAATTATGTATCTAAAATTAATACAAAATGCCCATTAACAACAAACACCATAAAACGAGGGGATGGAGGAGATGTTAAAGCAATTCATGTATTCTGTTAATGCTCAGTGAAGATAAGTAATGCAAACACAGAGAGCAAGCATCTAGAACTTTTTTAATAAATTACCCAAATTGTTACAAATGACTAACGCATTCATTCATAATTTGGAGGTATAAGTATGCCAATTAGCTAAACTGCTAGGAGAAAGAGAACAGGGAAAGCTTCTGAATAACACCGAAGTCAACTCCAAAAATCAAGTTTGTACCACCACATTAAAAAGTATCAAAAAATTTAATATGATTTTGAAAAAGATATAGAAGCGCTGAAGTAGAAAAAAACGTAGGAGTAACTTGAGAATGAAATAAGCATAAGAGAAGAGGTACTAGTATCACCTATATCAAGTGCTAGTATTGATATAGAAATCGTGAGTTGAGGCAACAAAATGGAACCAGAATCAGTTATATTTTTAATTAATGTCAGTCACGAACAAAGGCCAACTTACATGAAGCTATACGTGTTGCCAATTCCATACTCTTAAAGGCTTAATAAGAAGAATAAGCAAAATGGATTCAATATATTTTGGAGGTCTTTAAAAATTAAACATCAATATATTCTTTGCTAAAATATTAGCTCAAATGCCTTTATACGTAAAGTTCTTGAAGGAGATCATCTCCAATAAGAAAAAATTAGTAGAGTATGCTATGGTGTTTTTGATTAAGGTGGGTAGCATTATCTTAAACAATAAGTTACCTATGAAGTTAAGGATATTGGAGTTTTACTATCACTTATAAATTTAATGATTCAAAATTTATTAAATATTTATCTGACTTAGATGCTATTACAAATCTAATGTCTTTGTTCCATTTTTAGATGATAGGGATAAGAATCCTCAAGCCAATACACATATCACTTTGCTTGTGGATTGTTTTATTAAGTATCCTAATAGGGTTGTGGAAGACCTACTTATGAAAGTAAAGAAATTTATCTTTTCAACAGAATGTTTAGTGATGGATATAGAGTATGATGTTGGGGGTTCTTGTCATCCTAGGGCGACCTTTCTTGGCTACTTGTGGGATAGTTATTGATCTTGCTAAGGAAAAGGTTACATTTAATGCGAGCAAAGATATAGTAAAGTTCCATATATGAGATCCCATATGGGTTGGAGATGAGAACAAAGTACGTCTTATAAGAATATGAATACCTCTTTCCCATAGACGCATTTTTCTAGGTGCGAAAAGAGCAAAACCATGAGGGCCTTAGCCCGATGGGTAATCCAAAGCAGACAATATCTGTGGGTAAGTGGTTTGGGTTGTTACAAATGGTATCAAAATTGGTTCCCAACCCGTTGTGCCAGCGAGGACATTGGGCCCTAAAGGGGTGGGTTATGAGATACTACATCGATTGGAGACGAGAACGAAGTACGTCTTATAAGGATACGAATACCTCTTACCCATATATGCATTTTTGGGGTGCGGGAAGAGTAAAATCGTGAGGGCCTTGGCCTGATGGATAACCCAATGCGGACAATATCTGTGAGTAGATAGTCTAGGTTATTACACCACATCTTTTAGATGATAAAAAGACCTCTTATCCTAGACAAAGATTGTTTTATGGTGAATGTACTTGACTTTAGTATGGAAGAAGTATCTAAGGCTTATGGTGATAATTTGGTGAAAAAAATGTGAAGCTTTAGGACTTATCAACAGTGAGGAGGAGCATACTAAAATTGATAATGTTCCTAGGTTAAAAAGAAAGATTAAACCCATAACTCATGTCAAGGAACACATAACGTAGAGTTAGAATCCTTGCCTCAGTGGCAGTTTGCACACTTAGGAGATATTTATATAGATCCTACTAATCATTGGAAATACTTACATACATAGATCCTACTAATCTTTGTTCTCCTTTGTGTTATGTGCAGGAAGGGAATCATAATTACTAATAGGAAATGATGTCTCAAGTTTGTAGTCAGTTAAAATTTGGTTGTCCTGGAAATTTTCCATGAAAGACCTTGGAGAAGCAACTTATATATTGAGAATAAAGATATATAGAGATAGATCAAAGAAGTTGCTAGGTCTTTCACAGTCTACATACATAGATAAAGTGTTAAAGAGTTTTAACATGGAGGTTTCTTCCTATGACTCATGGGATAAAACTCTCGAAATCTATGTGTCCCAAAATGCAAGATGAAAGGAATCATATGAGTATAATCCTTTATGCTTTGGCAATAGGATCTGTAGCACCCCACTTCCGCAAGACCCGAACCCGACATCGACGGTGATATTCGAGTCCGTGCCCGCGAAGGTAGCATGCTAGAACAATCGATCACTCGCAAACTGGGATAATTTAAAAAAAACACTAATATAGACAAAAGTCCATTTTCAGTTTGGGCCAAATAAAGTTAAAAGTCAATAGCACATTTCAAGATTTTACAACCAAAACAGTTTCAATGATCAGTTAAGGCCCAATTTTATTCATAACCCTT
>JAOTAZ010000219.1:9594229-9609170 GCA_025629785.1 Erythroxylum oxycarpum
CGATGTAATGTTAATATGTTAGTAAAGCTATGGATGGAAATCTTGTATGAACTCACTTTTGAAAGAGAAAGGAATGAGGAACTAGAAAGTTTTCTTTTGTAAGCTTCCGTGACTTGTGCCATATTGATTGTGTTGAATGTGTATATTGCTTGAGATTGCCTTTTTGTTGGTGCTAGAATAGCTTTGAAGTTGAGAAGTTAGGTTTGGCAAGTAGTGTATAAGAAGTGTGAATGATTTGTGTTTAGCATGTTGAGAGTTGGATGTTGAAGTTAGAAGTTATATTTTGAGTTGAGATTTAAGTGTTTGACGCAATGGAAGTAGTGGTTGAATGTTGATGAGTTGTCTTGCTTGGATGGTGTAATGCTTGGATGGTTAGAACTGTGTTTGATGTTTGGATGGAGGATGGAAGGCTTGGAACTCACGGGTGAAATTGGTCACCCTGTCCAGTGTCTATCCGTTGAATGGACAGGTGTGTCCATTTAACAAACCCTCTCGGATGTTTAGAACCCTCTGCCTAGCTCATGTTCGTTAAACGGATATGACTGTCCATTTAACTGACAGTCTCAGGTGGATTTAGGGGTTTTGGCCACTTCATGTCTGTTTAACGGACATACATGTCCGTTTAACGGACATGCCCTGGTCAACTTTAGTATGTCGCGTTTTTGACTGTTTTCGAATTCGAGTCTCGCTTTGTGGTTTTCTTTTCGGATAGTAGAGCTTTGGGAGCGAGGTCCAACATCTTTTGGTATCAGAGCCTAGGCTTTTTTTAGAGTTCTAGGTATAGAAATTGTTATGTGCCTACTTGGTTGCATTTTGCTTTGATTATTTGCCCTAAATGACATGCATATCATGCATACATGTAGGATGTGAGCTAATCGCTAGTGTTTCTATTGAAGGAGTGAGATGCCGTCTCGTAGAAGAACACTAGGAATCATGCAAGGTTCGGTCGCACCTGGCCCTCCATTTAGAGAGGAGGGCTCGGATAAGTCGAGAGTCCCCGGAGGTGTTGAGGCTTCTGTAGGGTAGAGTAGTGAGCCCGTTCAATCTCAGACTCAGGAGTTGCCTGTTCCGCAGGAGCAAGCGCTTGCCTTAGATCCGAGGTTGTTCCAGGCGTTCACCCAGGCGTTTGTTCAGGCTATGGGACAGATGCCGCAGACTTCTGCTCCGGCCCCTGTGAAGATGAGGAAGCAGTTTGATAAACTGAGGAAGTTCAGGGCAGTGGAATTCTATGGGACTTCTGATCCCGAGGAAGTGGAGAATTGGCTGAGAAAGACAGAGAGGATGTTAGGTCAGATGGATTGTGAAGAAGATGAGAAGGTCGAGTACGCTGTGATTCTGCTGCAAGGGGATGCTCTGCATTGGTGGGAAAGTGTCCCGGGAAGTCAATTGAAGCCGTCAGTTCTGGCATGGGAGGACTTCCTTGCTGTGTATAAGAAGAAGTATCTGTCTGAGGGATACATTCAACAGAAGCAAAAGGAGTTCCTCAGTCTCACTCAGAGGGAACTGACTATTAGTGAGTATGAGCGCAGGTTCACGCAATTGTCTCGGTATGCGGCAGAATTGGGGTTGAGTGAAGCAACCAAGTGCCGCAGGTTCGAATCAGGGCTGCACCTAGCCATTAGGGAAAAAGTGGTGATGCAGAATTTCGGTGACTTCTAACAGCTAGTGGAAGCAGCACTGAGAGTGAAGAACATTGAAAATATCAAGAGTGCTGTCAGTAAAAAGAGGAAGGGCAGAGAACAGTTCAAGAGGGGAGACGGTGCTCCTATGTCAGAAAGGAGTGCCAGGACCTTCCCTGTGCAGTCAGAGGAGAAGAGCAGTGAAGCGAGCAGGCCCTGACAGATGAGGATTGTCTCGTATCAAGCCTCAACGGCTGGAGGCAGCAGGAGAGGAGATGGGGATAAGCCACCCATTCCTAAGTGTGAGCACTGTGGGAGGTTTCATAGAGGAGAATGCTTCCGATTGACGGGGGCATGTTTCAATTGTGGAGAAAAGGGACACATAGCAAGAGAATGCCCCCAGTAGCCAAGAAATGAAAGAAGTCAGATGCAGACTTCCAAGAAAGAGGAGACAACGAGACACAGGTCAGTATCTGAAGTGGGCAGTAGAAGTTCAGATGCAGCTAAAAAAATGAATCCGCCAGGGAGGCCGAGAGGTCAAGCTCCAGCCAGAGTCTTTGCAATGACAAGAGGGGATGCAGATGCAGCTCCAGAAGTTGTAACTGGTACGCTTAAATTGTTTGATGAGGATGTTCTTGTTTTAATTGATCCAGGTTCTTCTCATTCATTTGTGTCAATGAGTAGAATCGTGTATGGTAGAGAATTGAGCCCATTGGATACTCCTTTGCTAGTGAGTACTCCAATAGGTTAATGTCCTGTTGTTAGTCAAGTCTTTAGAGACTGTGAGGTCCATCTCGGAGAAGATTGTTTAGTGTTGGATCTAATGCCTTTAAGAATGGGAGGCTTAGATGTGATTTTGGGGATGGATACTCTGGAGAAATACAATGCTTATTTGGACTGTAAGCACAAGACTGTAGAGTTTCAAATGGGAGATGGTAAGAAAGTGGTGTTTATGGGGGATAGGAAAGCGAGTCCGATTAGAATGGTTTCGGCCCTATCAGTAGAGAGACTGATGAGGCAAGGATGCGAATCATTTCTAGCCTATGTGGTTAACACGCAGGCAGTTGGAGGAAAGTTAGAAGAATTTCCAGTGGTCATGGAATTCCCGGACGTCTTTCTCGAGGAATTGCCAGGATTACCTCCTCCTAGGGAGATTGATTTCCCCGTTGAACTTCTTTCAGGCACAAGGCCAATCTCAATTCCGCCTTATAGAATGGCTCCAGCAGAACTGAAGGAGCAGTTGGAAGATTTGTTGGAGAAAGGTTATATTAGACCAAGTTCTTCGCCATGGGGAGCTCTGGTACTCTTTGTAAAGAAGAAGGATGGGTCGTTGAGGTTGTGTGTGGACTACCGGAAGTTGAATCAGGTTACTATGAAGAATAGATATCCGCTTCTGCGAATAGATGATTTGTTTGATCAGTTAAAAGGGGCGAGAGTATTTTCTAAGATTGACTTGAGATCGGGATATCATGAATTGAGGATTAAGGAGTCCGATGTGTTGAAGACTGCTTTTAGGATAAGTTATGGCCATTATGAGTTTCTGGTTATGCCTTTTGGATTAATTAATGCGCCTGCAGTTTTTATGGATTTAATGAACAAGATCTTCAAGTCCTTTTTAGACCAATTTATCATTATTTTTATTGATGATTTATTGGTTTATTTGAAGACTGATAAGGAGCAAGGGGAACATTTGAGAGTTGCTTTGGAGACCTTGAGGAAGAATAAATTGTATGCAAAGTTGGATAAATGTCAATTTTGGTTAAGAGAAGTCACTTTTCTTGGACATGTGATTTCGGAACGTGGAATTCATGTAGATCCGAAGAAGATAGAGGCGGTTGTGAAATGGGAGGCACCTAAAAATGTAGCAGAAGTGAGGAGTTTCTTGGGTTTAGCTGGTTACTACAGGAGGTTCGTGGAGGGTTGTTCTATAATCGCAGCTCCATTTACCAAATTGACTAGGAAGAATAAGAAGTTTGAGTGGTCAGAAGAATGTCAGAAAAGCTTTGAAGAGCTTAAGGATCGATTAACGAGTGCACCAATTTTTACTTTGCCTTCGGTAACGACAAATATATGGTGTATAGTGATGCCTCGAGGAAGGGATTGATGCAAGGTGATAAAGTGATTGCCTATGCTCCGAGACAGTTGAAGCCGCATGAGATGAATTATCTGACGCATGATTTGGAGCTAGCTACCATAGTGTTTGCATTAAAAATTTGGAGACATTATTTGTATGGAGTCACCAACAGGGTTTTTACGGACCATATAAGTCTGAAGTATTTGATGAGTCAGAAGGAATTAAATTTGAGACAAAGAAGATGGTTAGAGTTGATAAAGGATTATGATTTGATGATTGACTATCACCCAGGAAAGGCAAATGTAGTATCAGATGCGTTAATTAGGAAATTGACTTTAGCACATGTAGAGACAGTGTACTTTCCCTTGTTGAAGGATTTGGCTAAGCTCAGGGTAACCTTGAGCCAAGCAGAATCGGATTGTATATTGGCTAATTTTCGAGTAAGGCCAGTTTTGAGTGAAAAGGCAAGATGAATATTTAAGCAAGCTCAGAAGAGAAATAAAGAATGGACAACCTTCTGAGGTAGAGGTAAAAGATGACGGACTGATGACGGTGGGTAACAGACTGTGTATTCCTGATGTGCATGAGTTGAAGGATGAGATCTTGGATGAGGCACATAATGCGCCTTATGCAATGCACCCAGGAAGTACAAGAATGTATAGAAATTTGAAGGAGCATTTTTGGTGGAAGGGAATGAAGAGAGAAGTTGCAGAATATACCCAAAGATGCTTAGTGTGCCAACAAGTCAAGGCTGAGCAACAAACACCTTCCGGTAAGCTTCAACAGTTGTCAATTCTGGAAAGGAAATGGGAGAAAATTTCGATGGATTTCTTAATGGGATTGCCAAGGACCAGTAGGAAGCATGATGCAATTTGGGTGATTGTAGACAGACTAACTAAGTCTGCTCATTTCTTGCCAATTAGACAGATGGATTCGTTGAATGCGTTGGCTAAGAAATACTTGGATGAGATAGTTAGACTGCATGGAGTTTCGAGTTCGATAATTACGGATAGAGATCCGAGATTCACTTCAAGATTTTGGGAAAGTTTGCAAGAGGCTTTGGGTACTAAGTTACACTTTAGTACAGCTTTCCATTCGCAGACTGATGGGCAATCGGAGAGGACAATTCAGACTTTAGAGTCAATGCTAAGAGCTTGTGTTATGGACTTCAAAGGCTCATAGGATGATCATTTGTCTTTGACAGAATTTGCATATAATAATTCCTATCATTCGGGAATTCATATGGCACCATATGAAGCTCTGTATGGTCGAAGGTGTAGAACTCCCATTTGTTGGGATGAGGAAGGTGAGAGGAGACTGATAGGACCGGAGTTAGTTCAAGTGACAATTGATAAGGTTAAGTTGGTAAAGCAGAGGCTTAAAGCAGCTCAAGATAGGATGAAGAGCTATGAAGATGCGCATAGGAAAAAGATGGAATTTGAAGTTAGGGATAAAGTGCTTCTTAGGGCGTCGCCATGGAAAGGTGTTTTAAGGTTTGGAAAGAAAGGCAAACTAAGTCCGAGGTATATAGGTCCTTATGAAATCCTTAAGAGGATTGGGCCTTTGACTTATAAGTTAGCCTTGCCAGCAGAGCTGTCTAAGATTCATGATGTTTTCCATGTGTCGATGTTGAGAAGATATCGATCAGAACCTTCGCATATAGTTCAGCCTTCGGCAGTTCTTTTGAGAGAGGATTTGACGTATGAGGAGCAACCAGTGGAAATCCTAGATTGGAAAGAGAGAGTTTTGAGGAATAAAGTAGTAAAGCTAATCAAAGTCTTGTGGAGAAATCATTCGACAGAGGAGGCAACTTGGGAGCCTTTGGATGCGATGAAGAAGAAGTTTCCGCATCTTTTCGATAGTTCAGGTAAGAATTTCAAGGACGAAATTCTTTTAGGGGAGGAGAGTTGTTGGACCTTGTTTTCTTTCTAAATTGCTTAATTGATTGTTTGTGTTATTTATTTGGGTTATTGGTTTTTATGCTAGTAATCGACCAGCATCACGAGGCCGCCAATTCAAATGAATAATTTTGAGCTCAAGCCAGGTCTTATGCAAATGGTCCAGCAGAGCCAATTTGGGGGACATCCGTCTGAAAACGCTCATGAACACTTGGAACATTTCCTAGAGATCAGTGATATGATAAAGATAAATGGAGTGACGGATGATGCCATTCGATTGAGATTGTTTCTGTTTTCCTTGAGATACCGAGCAAAAGAGTAGCTACAAGCAATGCCGTCGGCTTCAATCAACACATGGGAGGAGCTCTCGCAAGCTTTTATGGCACAATATTTCCCACCTGGCAAGACAGCAAAACTGAGGAGTGATCTCACCTCTTTTACACCAAGGGATGATGAATCGCTATATGAAGCGTGGGAAAGGTTCAAGGAGCTCCAAAGGAAGTGTCCACACCACGGAGTACTGAAGTGGATGATTGTGCAGATTTTTTACAATTGAGTCTCTCCAGTAATGAAAAGCGCGATTGATGCAGCTACTGGTGGGGATTTAATGGGGAAGACTGAGGATGATGCATACCAACTATTGGAAAGGATAGCTTATAACGATTATCAATGGAGTAGTGGAAGAAGGGAGACAAAGCAAGGAGCTAAAAAGCCAGTTGGAGTTTTCGAGTTACATGTTATGTCCATGATCAACTCGAAGTTTGATGCCTTAACGAGGAAGATGGACAGATTAGCCTTGTCAGCGGTGGGAAGTGCGGCTGCCGCACAAGAACCAGATCAATTTTCACAGCTTCTGCAATCAGATTTCCAGAACCTTGGTTCAGGTTATGTGACAGAGCAGATGAGTTATGTTAATAATTATGGGTCTAAGAATTAGGGTGGACTGTATTCGAACACCTATAACCCTGAATGGCGTAACCACCCAAATTTCTCTTGGTCACAACAAAAACTGCCTCAGCAATTCTCCCAACAATCGGGGCATGGTTCTTTCCAACAAAACCAGCACAGCTTTTCTCAGCCACAGTATCGCGGACCACCTGGATTCTAGCAACCAAGGAGCCAAGCCCTACTTCCACAACCATCCAATGTTCCTGACCAGAAATCTTCTTTGGAATCGATGATGGAAACCTTCCTAACAGCCTAGCAACGACAAGGAGAAATGATTCAACAGCTCACTTCAAGAATGGATCAACTTTCCACCCATAACAAAATGTTAGAGAATCAAATTGCTCAACAAGCGAGCTTGTCGAGGGGAGAAAAAGGAAGATTACCTGTGCAAAGTGAAAACCCAAGATAGCAAGCTAAAGTAGTGGTTTTGAGAAGTGGAAAAACTCTGGAATCAATGGGGGAACGGAAGGAGACAATAGAGAAAGGAGCAACAAATGAACCAGAGTTAGTTGCACAGCCTATGCAATCTGAACCAGTAGCTTTTGATGAAGAGAAGTATGTTCCACCTCCACCTTTCAAGCCGCTAATTCCCTACCCTCAGAGGTTTCAGAAGGCAAGGCTAAACAAGCAATTTGGGAAGTTTTTGGACGTCTTGAAAAAGCTTTATGTCAATATTCCCTTCATCGATGCTTTATTGCAAATGCCCACCTATGCGAAATTCTTGAAGGAAATCCTCTCTAGCAAGAGGAAGCTTGAGGAGTTTGAAACAGTGGCTTTGATAGAAGAGGCTAGTGCCATTTTGCAAAATAAGCTACCACCTAAACTTAAGGATCCAGGTAGCTTTTCAATCCCTTGTCAGATCGGGAGCACAAGCTTTGGGAAAGCGTTATGTGACCTGGGAGCAAGTGTGAATCTCTTGCCTTTATCTATTTGCCAAAAGCTAGATGTGGGTGAGATGAAGCCGACAACTATCTCTCTTTAACTCGCTGATCGCTCAATTACATTTCCCATTGGGGTGTTGGAGAATGTCCCCTTGAAGGTGGGAAAGTTTTTCATACCAGTGGACTTTGTAGTTTTGGAGATGGAAGAAGACACTAATATCCCAATCATTCTTAGGAGACCGTTCCTAAAAACAGTTGGCGGGATCATTGATGTGAAGAGTGGGAAGTTGACTCTCAATGTTGGTGGTGAGATAGTAGAATTCAACTTGGGGTTAGCTACGAAAAACAAGGATGATGGGGATTCCTATTCGAGAATTGATATTATTGACGAGGTGGTAGCAACTCACTCTAGGACATTGTATCCTCAAGACACTTTAGAAAAATGCCTAGTTCATGGCAGAGATGAGGGATTTCTGAATCCAAAAGTGTCGAAGTACACTCAGATGTTGGATGCACAACCTGTACAATTAATTGCACAGCATGTGTAACTTAAGCAAAATCTTAAACCAGAACCAGCAAGAGAAGAACCACCACAGGTTGAGCTGAAGCCTCTACCTCCAAATATAAGGTATGAATTTTTGGGACCCAATAGTACATACCCTGTTATTGTCAACGCAAATTTGAATGATGTGCAGGTTCATAAGTTGTTGCGTGTGTTGAGGGAGAACAAAAAGGCAATTGGCTACAGGATTTCAGATTTGAAGGGAATCAACCCTTCTTTCTGTATCCATAGGATTATTTTGGAGGATGGAGCCAAATCAGTCATTGAACACCAAAGGAAACTCAACCCGAACATGAAGGAAGTGGTGGAACAGAAGGTCCTTAAGCTACTAGCAACCGGGGTCATCTACCCTATTTCAGATAGTACTTGGGTAAGTCCAGTCCATTGCATGCCTAAAAAGCGGGGTATCACTGTGGTAAGAAATGAAGGTAATGACTTAATCCCAACTAGGACTGTCATTGGATGGCGTATGTGCATAGACTATAGAAAATTGAACACAACCATTAGGAAGGATCATTTTCCACTACCATTCATTGATCAATTGTTGGAAAGATTAGCCAACCACATTTACATGCCCTTATGGGACCTTTGCATATCGAAGGATGCCATTTGGGCTATGTAACGCACCAGCCACCTTCCAAAGATGCATGATGGCCATTTTTTCAGATTTTATTGAAGACATTATGGTGGTTTTTATGGACGACTTTTCAGTGTATGGGATCTCATTTGATAATTGTTTATCTAACCTTAGTAAGGTGTTGCAAAGATGTGCAGAAGTTGATCTCGTATTGAATTGGGAGAAGTGTCATTTCATGGTGCAAGAGGGAATTATCCTCGGTCACATGGTTTCCAATAGGGGAATCGAAGTTGACAAGGCAAAAACAGAAGTGATAGCGAAATTGCCACCCCCAAATTTGGTAAAGGCAGTCAGGAGTTTCCTTGGTCATGCAGGCTTTTATAGACGCTTTATCAAGGATTTTTCTTCAATTGCTAAACCATTGACTAACCTGCTGATTAATGATGTTCCCTTTGATTTTGATCAAATATGTCTAGATGCCTTTTGTAGGTTAAAGGATGCCCTCACTTCAGCACCGATTATGCAGCCTCCAGATTGGGACCTACCATTCGAGATCATGTGCGACGCATCAGATTTTGCATTAGGAGCTGTACTTGGCCAAAGGAAAAATAAGGTTGTACACGCAGTTTATTATGCCAGCAAGAACCTCAGTGAGGCACAAATGAATTACGCCACAACTGAAAAGGAGCTACTTGCTATAGTTTTTGCGGTGGAGAAATTCAGGTCATATCTGCTTGGATCCAAGGTGATTGTGTATACAGACCATACGACATTGCGTTCTCTTTTGACCAAGAAGGAGGCAAAACCGAGGTTGATAAGATGGATCCTATTGCTTCAGGAATTTGATTTGGAAATAAGGGACAAGAAGGGGGCGGAGAACGTTGTTGCATACCACTTGTCGAGGCTACCTTTAGACCAAAAACATGATAATGGAGACCCATTGGAGATTGATGACTCCCTCCCTGCAGAACAATTATTTTCACTTATAGACCTAGATTGCACAACCTGTGCAATTTTGCTAGACACGCTTAATCGCTCACTTCAAACCCTCGCGTTGGTTTCCGCACCACTACCATGGTACGCAGACTTTGTCAACTATCTGGTTTCAGGAGTGATACCACCAGAATTCTCTTTCCAACAAAAGAAGAAATTCTTTGCGGATTTAAAGCATTTCATGTGGGAGGAAACTTTCTCGTTTAAAAGGTGTGGAGATGGCTTGATACGTAGGTGTGTTTCACATGAAGAGGTTAGGGACGTCCTCACTCATTGCCACTCATCATCTTACGGTGGACATCTGAATCCAAACAAGACGGCAGCCAAGGTCCTTCAAAGCTGGTTTTATTGGCCAACGTTGTTCAAGGACGCAAGGACTTTTGTGCAAAATTGTGACAAATGTCAGAGAATTGGTGGGAATCTTTGTAGGAAGCATGAATGGCCACTCCATGGGATGCTAGAGGTAGAGGTTTTTGATGTCTGGGGGCTAGATTTCATGGGACCATTCCCATCCTCATTTGGCAACAGTTACATCTTGGTTGGGTTTGATTATGTTTCCAAATGGGTTTAGGTCGTTGCTACTGCAACCTGTGATTCTAAAGTTGTGCTAAAATTTCTCAAGAAAAATATTTTCACCAGGTTTGGGACACCTAGAGCCATCATTAGTGATCGAGGAACCCATTTTGCCAACCGTTGATTAGCTAACCTCCTCCAGAAATATGGTGTCACTCACAAAATGGCATTAGCGTATCATCCTCAATCCAATGGCCAGGCAGAGGTTTCAAACCATGAGATCAAGAACATATTGGAGAAAACTGTGAGTGCTTCGAGAAAAGATTGGTCACTTCGGCTTGATGATGCTTTGTGGGCATATCGCACAGCATACAAAATGCCAATTGGAACAACACCCTTCCGATTGGTGTATTGGAAATCATGTCATTTGCCAGTTGAACTTTAACATCGAGCATATTGGGCAATCCAAAAATTGAATTTTGACTTCAAGCAAGCTAGCGAAAAGCGGTTGTTGCAATTAAACGAGTTAGAAGAGATAAGACTTGATGCTTACGAGAACTCAAGGATATAGAAGGAGCGTACAAAGATATGGCATGATAAACACCTTGTCTCGAGAAGATTTAACGAAGGAGATTTGGTTTTGCTATTTAACTCCCGCCTTAAGCTTTTTCCTAGTAAGTTTAGGTCACGGTGGTCTGGACCATTCAAGGTTCTCAAGATACACCCACATGGAGCAGTAGAAATTGGTAGCGATAAGACTGGAGCTTTTAAGGTTAATGGGCAACGTTTAAAGCCTTACCACGTGGGTGAACCAATTAGGGAGGGAGTGACATATTCCCTCTCTGATCCTCCTATACCATGAGGCATGAAGAAAGTCAAGCTATCAACTATAAACTAGCGCTTCGTGGGAGGCAACCCATATCTTTCCTTTTCCCTTAGTCAAACTTTATTGTTATTATTATTATTTTAGAATGTTTATTTCTCTTTGTTTATTTTGCTTTATTTTGTCATGTTTACTCTCCACAAGCCTAGCCGTGTTCATCTTTTCCCAAGTTTCATGGTCAAGAGAGGAAGAGCCAGGATTGAGCACATTCTTTCTTCCAATTCCATTTGGAGCCAGAGCAGCCAGGTATTTTGTATGGAACATTTTCCAAGCCTCAAGTACGCACCTTGTGTTTTGACATATATTATACAACTGTGCAAATATGCACGAGTGGAGTTACTTTCAGGCCAATGAGGACATTGTCCAATTTGAGCTTGGGAGGGGGGAATTTTTTTGAATTCTTCTGTGAATTTCAAGGGGTAATCTTTTTGAATTCTTCTATGAATTTCAAGGTCTTTCATAACCTTCTGTACATCGGAAAAGAAAGAAAACTCTAGCAGATGGGTGCTTAGTAACTTGAACTTTATCACTCCCTGATTTGTTTCCTAATTTTGGTAGTAGCGCCATAGGTATTGATTAATTGGAACAACCCTGATTTCTTCTATCACTGGACTGTATATTTCTTAAGTGACTTTGTGTAATCTTTGTGAATAAGTGTGACTAGGAATTGTGATGCTAATGCTGCGGTTATCTCCTATAGCTAGTCCTAAATGAGGTTAAAGATGATAGAGTTATTTGATTACTTGAAGAAACCTCTGTGCAATTAAATCGAGAATCTACTCCTATGTTTTGAGTTGCTTAGTAACTAGGAGTATTCATGAAACCCATGTTTACTTTTACGTCAAACGGTGACTTAGAATATGAGTATGCAAAGCACATCGAGTATGTGACTTGTTGAGTAACCGGGTGTTTTCATTACCCATGTCAACATTCGCGTAAAAAGGCAAGTGACAACTTGAGGAAGAAAATTCTCTTAAAAAAAAAGAAAAAAAAAGAAAATGAGTGTTCTATTATCTACCCTTGTTTGTAGTAGCAAGAGGGATAATTATGTATTGGTATGGCATGACCTAGTTACACACTTCATGGAAATTGCGCAAGCATTTTAGGAGTATATATGATAGTGATGGGGGTTATCAAGAATAGGGCTAATTTTTCTTTACATATTGTGCTACTATTTAAGCTACGAAACTAATGTTGGGATGAACGAGTTTGATTTGCTTTTGCTCCCGTAAGAGTTACTTCGCGTGATTATATATATATATATATTTTTTTCTTTTCTAATTTTTATTTTACTTGGGACAAGCAAAAATTTGAGTCTGGGGGCATTTGTTAGGCATTAAATTGTAATCTTTTTAGGCCCTATTTTGCATACATTATATGTGATGAAGTATCCAATTTCCATTCGGTTTAATAGAATTTTATGCATTCTCTTCTTGTTCCATCTCTATTTCTATTTTGGCTACTTTTGTGTGATAAATGCGTGTTTCAGGCCAAAGGGGGGAAGTTTATTTGCAATCAACACATGGGAGGTGACTAGCGGCAATAGAGGGTTTGGAATTTGAGAGGTTTTATTATTTTAGAGGGCAGTAGTTGTGTTTAGAGAGGGCTGACGCTGCACTCCAAGACTTGACGCCGATTGATGTGCAATATGAAGATCCTCCCAACTCACGCTAGACCTTGGATGACGTGGCATCTATTCTTGGTATGGGAACAGAGACATGAAGCCCTATGGAGTGGACCCAAGAATTTTGGAAAAGAAAAATCGTGAATTGGGGACATGATAGAGCGAGGGGACGGTTTTCTTGGAGAGATGGGGGAGAGGAATTGAAAAAAAGGCAAGAAGGCAAGGAGATAGGGGGAGAGACACGCCACCAACCAAGGAAGACTGGAAAAAAGGTAGAAACGAACAGCCCAGGCAGAGGTGGGAAGAATCAACCCGAAGACTCCAACTTCAAACGTGATTGTTCCAAGCTTTCTGCCTCTTCTTTTCCTGACTTATGTACGAGACTTTGGCAAAGCTTTTGTTGACATCTCTCACCATGAGTGAGTAGATCTTATTTTAGGAACCGATTTAAGTAGCATTCCTCCTTACTGCAGATTTAAATTGAGTTAGTATTAAATTAATTTATTGCTTTATCGATTTTCTGTTTTGTGACTATTTTCATGGAATTGCACAGGCCATGCTTTTCATATGTCTTAATTGTTAATTAAGGTACCGAAAGGAGAAAATTAATAATAGAAAACCAAATCAGAAAACTCATTAACTCAAGCCTTTAGAGTAGGACGAGGAATGAGGGGGATTCCATAACTGAACATCAATTGTAATGGGTTGGGATTAAACCTTTAGCCACGAAAGTAGGAACTGGTTTGATTTGCTGGCACATCTTTAATACCTCGAGAGGGGATTTTAGAGTCTCCAGGTTCGGTTTCCTTCATAGGCTTCCAACTTAATTTATGACTGGTTCAGGATCAACTCACAGTAGGGAGAGTGTGGAACTTAGATTGGTCTCGTTTTTTTATTCCTGAATTTCATTCACGACTGCGTTTGTTTTCAATTGCCTGTCAGTTTTGATTAATTTAATTAAGCTTAGTTACTGCTTCTTGAATTTCTTTGTAATCAATCTGATAAGTAATCACACTCAAATAATTTAACGGCTCTAGCTTAATACTTGTGTAATACTCCCTGTGGGATCGATATTTTATACTACTTGCACGACCCGTGCACTTGCGGGAGCGAACAAAGACTAACACCTTTGGGCAGAATAACTAAACATATGGCCAAAGACATCTCTCAACATATGAGCAGAACAATCCAAAATACTAACTTGAAAGGCCACTTTGGTGACTCAGTACCCTAGAAAGTCCACAAACACAAGAGATATTTTTTTGTTATCCTCACATTATATATGGGCATAATGTATGTGAAAATCATCTATGAATGCCAAAACTAAATACACAATCAAATAATCACATACTGGTACTGAAAACATTGTCCTTAAAATTTATTTGAGACTTTTATTTAAAAAATTCTCAATAAGAGTAACTTTCGAACTTTCCCAACATACCACACGAGACATGAAACTTTAAGGGTCTCCCTTATGTGTAGTTCAGAGTACGCAAATGCACTCAAAATCAACTTACAAAAGTTATAAAACCTTTTTCTAGAATCCAATTACTAATGTAATAAATATAAAAAATTAAAAAATCACTTTAAAAATTCCTCCGGCTCGGAAACTGCAAAAGACCTGAGGCAACTTTATGAGAGTTCTAAAATTTTTCTCTTTTTTTAATTTATGGCGGTGACTTCAACATGACATCAGTAGCATTGTAGCGCTGACGTCAGCATAGCATTATACTCTAACATCAGTAGGCGTCGTGCCTACACGTAGCAAGAGGCACGCGCACGTAACTACACGCACCAAATGTGTCTAGCGCTTGGGAGCATACGGCCGCGGACGACTGTGATTCGGACATGTGGTGGCGCGTGTGTTAGTGCACTTGCCACACAAGTCTGTCACCCTGTAGAGTCACATGGGAGGAAGTGATCGGCTCTTGCAACACACACCCTAACCAAACTGCCTTAGGGCAGTTACTATAGCATTGTCGAGCGCGTGTGGAGCACACACCTGACGGTGTAATCGCCCTTCGATGGGAAAGGCAATTTTGGGTGATCCTGAGACCTTTTTTGGCACTTTTTGACTCATTTTTGTCCCATTTTTCATAGTTAATGTTGGACTCCGTTTTCGGAGCCCAACATTCGGAGTTACAAAAACGTTAGCAAACTTATTCTTCTAATTCAGAACAGATTTTGGAAAACTTCTAATTGGAATTTCATCCAACACTCCACCTCGATTCATAGGCCTCCTCATACTCAATAACATCTCATTATTCACCAAAAATCCTATCTTGCTTTTCCATAATATCTCACACATATATATATAACAACAACAATTCATGCTCAAGATTCATCATCTCAAGTTAATGACTTCAAAC
>JAOTAZ010000219.1:9642051-9658732 GCA_025629785.1 Erythroxylum oxycarpum
CAATTCGATACTAAATTTGGTACGGTATTAATACTCATTATAAACTATATTATTAGCAGTCCAGTCTGTGTTTGGACCTTCATAAGTCACTAACGGGATGCCATATGGATCAAATAAAAAACGTCCCCAATAATTATTTAGTTCAACAGTTGGTGGCGAGAATTTAAAAGTAAAGGGAGTATTTATTTGTATTCAGTCAGGCTAACGAAGAATAATTTTAAATGCCTAAAAAAAAATAAAAAAAATTAAATTGAAACCAAAAAGAACATATCAAATCTTTTCATATATTAAATTAATAAGGACGTAAATGTTTACTGTTGCCTAATGTGAAGGCTAAACTAACAATTTTCTGTTTCACGCCACCACCAGCTAGCTTCTTCGATAAAAACTCTCTTCCTGTCTCTCTCCTCAGGTCCCCACTAGACGCTGTCAATCAAAGTACAAAGCAAGTCGTCTGTAAGTGTGCTTCGGCTTCCCTAAAATTCAAGCAAGAATCACATAAAAAAAAAAGCAAAAAGATGCATTGATGGACCCCCTCCCAACTTCCCTACTACTTACTAAATCTCCTCCGACATGTCGCACATCTTCAGGGACAAGTCCTTGGGCGGTTCCAAACGTCACTCCTACGTTCACGCTCCTATGCCTCCTCCTCCTTCTCACAACCCACCTGTCGCTTCTGACTTCAGGTCACCCTTTGGTGACCCCGCCCCTACCTTGTCCGACTCCGACCTCCGCGATTCCGCATATGAGATCCTAATCGCCGCTTGCCGGAGCTCCGGCACCCGCCCCTTGACCTACATCCCCCAGTCTGAGAGGGCTGCTGACAAGGCTCCGGTATCTTCGGTTCCGTCGCTCCAGCGCTCGCTGACGTCTTCTGCTGCTAGTAAGGTGAAGAAGGCGCTGGGAATGAAGTCGAATTCTGGGAAGAAGAGAGTTGACGATGGCGGTAAACCGACGAGTCTAGGGAGAGCGCAAAAAGCGGTCACGATTGGTGAGTTGCTTAGGGTTCAGATGCGAGTTTCGGAGCAAACTGATTCCAGAATTCGGCGAGCTCTGTTAAGAATTGCTGCTGGCCAGGTTTGTGTATTTGCTTTGGATCGAATTCGTAACTTCTTCAGTCTTTTTGAGCATATAATTGTTTAATGAAAATCTATTTTTGGAAAATTGAAGTTTGGTTTCTTTGAAGCATGGTAATTTGGCGTTTTGTATATTCTGATATTATAATTGGGAGTTTGTTTGGTTCCTTTGGATGCTTTATTATTTGTTTGTACATTCTCTTACTTTTATGGGTTCCTAAATTCCTTTTCCTTTTGCATTTTCAATGGTGAAATGGAGAGAACAATTAACTTATAAAGTTTAAATATTAATCTTTTACTTGCTGAACTTAAACGAGTGAAAAGGGTAGAAATTGAAATTAGTGGGGTAGCATAAGCGAGTAACGCGATCCCAGTTTTCCTTTTCTCAATGATTGACGATGTTCCTCTTGCACGATGAGTTTATCAGCTGCTATATGATTTCGTCTAAATGTATTTGCTTTTCAAACTATTATGCTATATTTATTCCGAGTCAAGGGTGGTCAGTTACGGCGTTTGGGGTGTTTGCACTTTATCAGCTTGGAAGGCGGATGGAATCTATGGTCCTCCCTCTGGAGCTACTGCAGCAGATCAAGCCATCCGATTTTCCTAATCAGCGAGAATATGAAACTTGGCAGGGGAGAATTTTGAAGCTCCTAGAAGCTGGACTGCTTCTACATCCTTACCTGCCACTTGAGAAGACAGACACTGCTCCATGGCGCCTCCAGCAGATTATACGTGGGGTGCTAGAAAAACCAATTGATACTGGGAAGAATAGTGAATCAATGCAAGCTCTCCGTAGTGTTGTTATGTCTCTTTCCTGTAAATCATTGGATGGGTCTGTTTCTGTCACATGTCACTGGGCTGACGGGTTCTCGTTGAATCTTAGACTCTACAATATGCTCTTAGATGCATGTTTTGATGTTCATGATGAAACAACTGTCATAGAAGAGATTGATGAGGTCTTGGAACTCATAAAGAAGACTTGGGGAATACTAGGAATGAACCAGATGTTGCATAATATCTGCTTTTTGTGGGTTTTATTTCATCATTATGTTGTGACCGGCGAAGTTGAGGAAGACCTGTTGTTTGCTGCCAACAA
Organism: Erythroxylum oxycarpum; assembly: GCA_025629785.1. Classification (NCBI taxonomy): domain Eukaryota; kingdom Viridiplantae; phylum Streptophyta; class Magnoliopsida; order Malpighiales; family Erythroxylaceae; genus Erythroxylum; species Erythroxylum oxycarpum. The sequence goes on from JAOTAZ010000219.1 coordinate 9,644,227, forward strand.
TCTGTTAATGGATGTTGAAAAGGATGCGAAGGCAGCTAAGGATCCAGATTATGTCAAGGTTTTAAGTTCCACATTAAGTTCAATTTTGGGTTGGGCAGAAAAAAAACTTCTTGCTTACCGTGATTGCTTTAACAGTGATAATACTGAGTCAATGCAAAGCATTGTTTCTTTGGGAGCTGTAGCAGCAAAGATCTTAATTGAAGATATATCTCAAGAATATCGTGGGAGAAGGAAACAAGTTGATGTTGCTCGTGATAGGATTGATACATATATTAGGTCATCCCTTCGAACTGCTTTCTCACAGGCAAGTTTCCCAAATTCTGTAAAATGTACTTGCCAGAAATAATCAATGTTTCAAATTGTTATCCATTAACATTCATATGGAAGTTCAGTTTTAACTAAGTTTGTTATAGGTCCTTGATACCTCATGTAGACATTTGAGTTGACTGTTCTGCTATCCTCACCTTAGGATTTGGACCTTAGACCATTGTGATTATTTAAATTTTGTTTAAATAAGATTAGGACAAGTATGCAACTTTAAATGGAAGTACCTTGGCATTCAGTTCTGCAAAGTCTATCACAATTCAGGAAATCATCTCTTTCTAGACCAGTCTACAACTCATCTGTCCTATATTTGCATAATCATGGACCAAGCTTGTCAGCTGATTACTTGAGGTTTTATTTAATCGTCGTAAGACAGAAAATGGAGCAGATCAAGTCTAGGAGACACTTATCTAAACACCAGCAAAATCATAGTCCCATCCTGTCCATTCTTGCGGAATCTGCCAGTGAACTCGCCTTTAATGAGAAGGCAATATTTTCTCCAATCCTGAAGAAATGGCATCCTCATGCAGCTGGTGTGGCTGTGGCTACCCTCCATTCTTGTTATGGGAATGAGCTGAAGCAATTCATTTCAGCTATTACTGAGTTGACGCCTGATGCTATACAAGTGCTGACTGCTGCAGACAAATTGGAGAAGGATCTTGTGCAGATTGCAGTTGAAGATTCGGTAGATAGTGAAGATGGAGGAAAGTCAATAATCCGTGAAATGCCTCCTTATGAAGCTAAGGTTTTAATTGGCAATTTGGTGAAGTCATGGATAAAGTCAAGAATTGACAGACTTAAGGAATGGGCTGAGAGAAATTTGTTACAGGAGGTATATGTGACACTTCATCTGTGTACTTACCAAGTGTTTGATGTAATAATTGCTGTTAGCTTTCCTTGAGTTCATGTGTTTTGCTCTATTCGTTCAAAATTACTGAAAAGATTGTGCACTTGAGTAATTTAGTCCATCTGCATGAGACAGAACAAAAATTTTGGTGGTAGGCATAGCAACTAGACTCAGATCTTCTATTGAAGGCTGGTTAAATACTGAGTCAGTATAAGTTGATTATTTGTATTGTTTCTGATCAATCTTCAACAATCTGACGTTCCCATTTTTAATATAGGTATGGAATCCACAGGCAAATAAAGAGCGAATTGCTCCTTCTGCTGTTGAAGTTCTTCGATTGGTAGATGAAACATTGGAAGCATTCTTCTTGTTGCCCATACCTGTGCATGCAGTGGTCCTTCCTGATTTGATCTCTGGTCTTGACCATTGCCTGCAAAGTTACATATTAAAGGCAAAATCTGGATGTGGTATGTGATTCATGGTCTTCAAAACCATACTTGATAAAGCAAATATGGTCAGTGTTGTCATGCCTGAAAAATTTCTTCTGATGTGCAGGGACCCGAAGCACTTTCATTCCCTCATTGCCTGCATTGACTAGATGTAGTATGGGATCAAAATTTAATGTTTTTAAAAAGAAGGAGAAGTCACAAGCACCCCAGAGGAGGAAGTCTCAGGTTGGCACTGTGAATGGTGATGCCTCCTGGGGGATACCTCAGCTATGTGTACGTATTAATACTTTGCAACACCTTCGAACACAGCTGGAAGTGTTAGAGAAAAGAGTAGTTGTCCAGTTGAGGAGTTCAAAATCCACTCATGTGGATGATTTATCAAACGGAACATTTAGAAGATTTGAGCTCTCGGCAGCTGCTTGTATTGAAGGGATCCAACTGCTCTGTGAGGCAGCAGCATACAAGGTTGTCTTTCATGATTTGAGTCATGTTCTTTGGGATGGTCTATATGTTGGAGAAGTTTCATCTTCCAGGATTGAGCCCTTCTTGCAGGAGCTTGAGCAGTATTTGGAAATTATTGCTTCCACAGTGCATGATAGAGTCAGAACACGTGTGATTACTGATGTGATGAAGGCTTCACTAGAGGGATTCCTTTTGATTTTGCTTGCTGGAGGCCCTTCCCGTGCTTTTACTCTTGAAGATTTTCAAATGATTGAGGAGGATTTTAAGTTTCTTACAGATCTATTCTGGTCCAATGGTGATGGACTACCAGTTGATTTAATTGATAAGTACTCAACAACAGTTAAAGGCATCCTTCCTTTGTATCATACGGCAACTGAGAGCCTGGTTGAGCAATTTAAAAGTATAACCTTAGATACCTGTGGGTCTTCTGCTAAATCTAGATTTCCCTTGCCTCCAACTTCAGGTGACTGGAACCCTATTGAGCCAAACACACTCTTGAGAGTTCTGTGTTATCGGGATGATGAAACGGCAGCAAAGTTCCTTAAGAAGACTTACAACTTGCCTACAAAACTGTAACAACCTTGGATGAAGCGACTGCAAGATTGTGCAATTTTGCGGATGGCTGGGTGATGATGGATATGGCTGTTGCAATATTAACTGAATCCCTTGGACATTAAAAACTCCTTCAAGTTGGGTTTAGCGGGGAGGCTTTTCTTCGTGGATTTTCGCCGTTGATATTAGAAATTAGATACAAATCGTGTATATCATAATTATTATTTTGGTGTGAAGTCTTCTTCCATAAGTTGTGAAAGAACTTCAGGAGATGCCTGACCTGCTCCTTTATGTACGGGTGTATATTAATCTTACAGAGAGGTAGGAGTTTGCGCATGACATAGTTTTATATCTGAGAAAGCTGACGAAACATCCATATGGCACAACAAGAGACATTCAAAGGAAGTGTGTTGTTTGTGGGGCTACGTAGAGATTAAATTATTCCCTGATCTGATTTCTTAATACATATTTGCCTATGGAGCTTACTATATGGTTCAAAATTGATGATTTTACAGTATTTAGTTATTTAGAGTGGTTTTATTTAGAAACAACCTCTTTACTAGTTAGGAATAAGACTGTGTATTATTAGATCTTTAGATCTTGTGTATCAGCAAGATTCATACTGAGCGGTGTTGTTGTTATTGTTGTTGTTACGTGTAAATTAACAATATTTTTGTGAAGGGATTGAAAATGTCTCATTCTTTGAGAGGAACGTATGTACCTAATGCTTATTTTGCTTGGCTAGAGTTTACAAATCAAATGCAGATTAGGTTGTTATCTGTTCCCTAGTTCAGTTATGGCAATAATATGTACTGTGTATATAAAAGCTAATAATCTCACCGTCATCCCTCCCTCTATCTGTTTTCATTGTATGATATGGGCGTATACTTGGGAGGTGTGGTTGGATTTTTCTTCTGGATTTCTGCAGTTTTAGCCTTGTCGCCAATGGAAACTTTGAATTTGAATTGATGTGTAATAGGAAAGGTACGTTCCATATTTACATAAACATGATGATAGTCAACTATAGCTTATTGTGAATGTTTTTGGAATGATAGGATTTCATTTTGGAATTTAGATTGTTATTTCTCACAAAATTCTCACAAATCCTAGTATCTTCGTCGTTCGTCCTGCTTATTGCTGTATTGCATTTTTATTTCCACAGACAATGCGTAGTATCATGAATTTCTTCACCGTTTTGATGCATAACCTCTCAACTGGGAAATGCCACCTGATTAAAGCATTTGTGATGCTCCTGGAGAAACGGAAAACAAAGGGTAAAGTCTATAGGATTGGTTTTTGTACTGTTGAGCTACCATATACATCCTACACGATTGTAGACACGCAAAAGGTGCTGTGAAATGAGAAGGTGGTTTCACTTCCGTAGCAAACTAATTGGCATGCCCTCCTGCCCGAAACAAGCTATAATCATAATTTTCATGATACAACAGATTGTTCAGAACTCTTTCAAGACCCAGTATCTCCAGCTAACATAAAGATGTAACTTAGCATCAACATACCCAATAATATGTAGATCTTCTAAACACGTCTAACTAAACAAATAATGTCTAATTTTGTGCATATAGTGCAACATTTTCTTTACCGCATCCTAATGTTCATTATTAGGATTTGACAAATGCTTTCCAAGAACACTAATCACAAAAATAAAATCATGCTTAGTACATACCTTTAAAAACATTAGGCTCTTTTAAGTGCATTACTATAAGGAATGCAACTTTTCTCAACATTTTCCCCCTCATTATGGTGAAATTGCTCCTTTCTCAACTAATACTTTTGACTAAAGTTGACACGCCCAATTTACAATCTTGATTGTTCAACCTCTTCAATATTCTGTCTACATAAGCCTTTTAAGTTAGGCCTAAAGCTTTCTTCAATTTGTCACTATAAATCTCCACTGTAAGAATAAAAAGGATTTCCAAAATCCTATAATTAAAGTTCTTTGAAAGCTTTCTTTTTACATTTGTCAACATGTTTAAATTATTGTCGGGTAGCAATATATTATCCGCATACAAGACTAAAAACATCCGTTCAATTTAGAGTATATGCAAGAGTTAAAGTGTGTTCTCCTCAAACTCTAAAGTTGTAACCATTTAGCAAAACTTCAAATACCACTATTGTAATACCTGCTTCAATTCGTAAAGTGACTTTCTCAACTTACAAACATAATGCTCATTCCCCTTCATCTCAAAACCCTTAAATTGTTGTATATACACTTCCTCCACTAGATAACTATTTAAGAAGGATTTCTTAACATTCATTTGATGAAGGTCAAGATCAAAATAAATTGTCAAAGTTATAATGATATAGAATAATAAGTCTTTGATTGGGACTAGTGAGAAAGTATTAGTATAGTCCACTCCCTCTTTTTGATTATATCCTTTAGCCTCAAGTCTTGTTTAAAGCCGAACAACCTTTCCTTTTGAAAATAAAGCCAATCAACTTTGCTTTTAGTATTTCTCTTGGCTTTAAACATCTACTTCAACTAATGGGTTTAAGCCTATCTAGAAGCTAAAATTTTATTAAAATTATCCTTACATACCTCTAAAACTACTTAAACATCCTTCTCATAAACTATAGTAACATGCACTACTATTGAGTTAGACTTTCTATTGCTTCAGCTCTCAATTATACATATGCTACTTCATTCTTTAAAAGCTTCATAATCAATGTCTTTGCAATTGTGGTACTATAACCAGAACAACAAAACATGCAGCATTTCAAACCTTCATAATAGTCTATAAAGAACCTAAAGGTTGTACTAGGGTCTAACTTTTCCTCTAGTGAGTTAATATTTATCTTAGTTAGGCAGCCTTAAATCCCCAAATGATTCAAACTGGGCTTCTTACCTACTCACAATTAAAAATGAGTTTTATAAATTGACTTACTTAGAATATGGTTCAGAATGTATAATGTCATTTCGATGTCTTATCCTATAGATACTTAAAGAGCTTTGATCTCGCTATTATGCTCCTCAACACATCCTTTGGTATCTAATTACACCATTTTACTACTTTGTTATGCTCAAGTGTACTCGACATTGCGTATTATGAAAATATACCATAATAAACTTAGCAAAAATTCCTTTCTCTTGCCAAAAATCTCCATGTATGCTATAATACTCTCCACTAAGGTCTAACTTGACAATCTTAATAGGTTTATTAAATTGCTTCTCAACCTTTATTTTTGTATATTTTAAACTTCTATAAGTCCTTAGACTTATTTATAATGAAATACATATAACCATTGAGAGTAATCATCACTAAAAATCATAATAATTTCGTCTTATCAATGGTGGGATTCAAAGACCTATCAATATATGTATGAGTGATCTAAAATGTTAATACTTCTAGTGGCATCTCTTTTCATACTTTTAGTGAGTTTACCTCTAATACAATCTACACAGTCATTACCAACATAATTATAAACTAAATTGGAAAGGATTTCATCCTAATCAATTCACAACTTTTTTCTTTAAAATATGACTCTCTTACATCATAAAGTGAATAACTTCTCTTTGGTTAAATTCCTTATCCTTCAATATTTATAACCAATTCACTATGATCTTTCATATCTAAACTATAAAGACTATCATTAACAAATATTCACCATTGATAGTATAATTAAGGGACAATAAAAATTTTCTATCAATAAAATCAAAATGTATCTATCATCATTAAGTTTAGAAAATGAAATTAAACTACATCTTCACCTTTGCCACTTCATTTAAAAGGATACTATACCTAATATCAAATACAAGTTTAAATTTTTTATGTACTCTACTTTTATTTTGGTTCCATTACTTATGCAAATGTTTACCTCCTTTTCACTTGGCCTTTTTTGATCCTCATTTCTTGTAATGTATTAGAAATATGAATAGAAGAACCGATATTTACGTACCAACTATTTATTGTTAGATCTATTAAGGATGACTCAGACAAACTAAAATCTTAAAGTTATCTGATTTATTTTCTTTCTTTGTCAAAGAAGCCTTATACTAATAGAAGTCCTTCAAATTCTCCAATGTTAACATTTAACATTATTCTTATTAACATCACCAGATGAATTATTGTATTTCTGTCCCTCCTTCTTACCCTTATTCTTCTTTCACTTATTGTTTAGATTCCTTAATTCCTTTTAGCTCTAAAGGATTTAGACATTAAGTTCACTATATGACCCCTCCCATGTTTAATCTTCTTCTCTTATTAGATACAAATTTAGATCAATTCATTCATTATCGAAAACCCCTTCCTAGAATTATAAATTTTCTTTAAGGAACGAAACTCATATGGTAAAGAATTCTATACTTGATGAATTGAGAAAGAGTTTGATATCAGAACTTGAAACCTACTTAGTCTATTAGCTATATCATCCACCCTCATTATATAAACACTAACCCTTGATGCTTGATCATATTTTAGTGAAATCAATATGTGCATAAGTTTTCCATCTTCAGCTTTCTCACACTTCATGGACTTGAAACCTGTTCAGGTTTTAAATTAAAAACTTTCTTTACTACAAGTATACAGATTGTATCTTATAGCATAAAAAGTATCACCCCATGAGGATTATAGTACCTAACAAATCTTGAAACTTTGTTTGAGATAAAAAAAGATAATTTACTAAACCAAAAAAGAATTGATAATTAAATAACAATGAATTGATTGGTTGATCAGTGATGAAAATTAGGAATTACTTGTATCCTTATTTGTTTTCACTTCACCTTCTTGATTTATTCTTGCTTGATCCTCGATATCCAATAATTAAGATTGCCCTCTCTCGAGATCTAATCAAGTAATTCTAATTAAAAATATATAAAAATTGAATTGTGATCTTTCAATTTATCAAAACTCTTCCTAACTTTGTAACTGAATTTTAAGCAAACCCATAAATAACTAATAAACAATTAGATCTCTCTTCAACTTCCTATTAATCTCATGCTTATAGGTTTATTAAGGTACCAACTTTTGTTGTGAAACAAAATATACGTGATCCAATCTAATCTCTTAAATCAAATTGATTATAAAGCAATAAACATCACAAGCATATTTCATTAAATCAAGAATGATAAGTTTAACAAATAAATCAAGAGTAATTCTTAAAAAGAATTTAGCAATGTATAGATTTAGCTATAAATGACAATTGAATCATCATTAACATTTAGTATCAACAACATAATAAAAGAAAAGAGTAGAGAATTGAATTCGGATGTCTTCTCTTATTTGCCTTGAGCTGGAAATAGCAACTTTTGTTCTTCAAATTTTTGCTCTTTGATCTCCTCTTTTTATGTTTTCCATGTCATCAATTGATGTTCTCTTCCTTTATATACATATAAACCTTCGAGGGTTTTATCTAGCTTTTTTTCACATGTTTTTGTTCCAAAAATAGTCTCCAGTTGTCAAAAGTATAAAAAAACTCGCAACCCAGAAAAGCTTTTGCATGATCGTGCATCCCATACATGATCATGCATGGCATTGCTCCAACTCTTTGTCTTGATCTTGCATGCTACTTCTTCATGCACCATCATGCTAGACACTATTTTCCAACTTTTCTTCAATTTTCCTATCCTTACTCATCATTAAGCACATCAAACAGCCCTTAAAGCATACAATTAAGATCTAATTCTTGCCTTAAACAACAATCAATCAAACAAAACACACAAAAGACTAAGAAGAACATAAATCTAAATTCTAAACACATGATTATCATTTAAGAAAACACTAAAACACACTTTAACACCTAAAAAATACATTATAATTCACACCTATCAACATTCCCACACTTACATCTTCGCTTGTCCTTAAGCAAAACTAAAGCCACAAAATAAACAAAAACAAAGCATACAAACTCACAATCATGCAACAACACAATAATGGTGTAATGACATCAAATCTCATGAAATTAACTTAGCTATAAACATCAATCACTTAATAAGTTCTAACACACTAACTTATTCCATTCAAGTTCAAGTGCTTCATTTTAAATACACATATCAACCAAAATATTGACACCTATTCATACATCTATGACACTTGTAAGCATGCATTTATTCTTATATATGAATTAAAGAGGTATGTTATCACCAAATTCCCACTCATCAAAATTTTTTGACATTTAACAAGAAGATCAATACGTTCACTTTTATTGACAATAACATACTTTTAGGTTTTATTTAACAATAACCAAGTCTTTTGACACAAAGGCAAATATTTTATCGTGAATGTCCCACGGTTACTTAAACAGGTTATGTTTTATCAAGCTTGGTTGGATTGTTATTTTAACCTTTTGACATAAAGATAAACATTTTTTTATGAATGCCCCCAGATACTCATCTATATCACAACTTATAACTGGTAACCGACTCTATTTGTAACCAAGTTTTATTAACGAGCCAACAGATTAGGAAATTTATTTAACACATTTATAAAACAAAATTGTTTTACCTACATCATTTCTTCCTAGTCAATCACCCATAAAAGGATACTAATGATGTTTACCTATTTAAATGGAATTAATTATAAGTACATCCAAACAATTATCATAAAATGAAAAAAATAAGTACAATACTCTAATCAACATGCATATTCACCTAAAAAGCACTTAAAAACACAAACTTCACAAGCTAATGTTTCTTCACAAATTAAATGATCTTGTTCATAGATAAGCTAATATCCTTCAATTTCATACGATTGATACATTCACACAATGCACACATCATACAATAAAATGTTTAGACAATGCTAACATGATAAAAAAACTAACACAATGCAAATGCAAATTCACACAGAAATGATATGCAAGTGCATATACATCCTCGCACTTGAATAACACATTGTTTTTAATATGAAAAATGGCACAGAACTAAAAATAACAGACATGTAATAAACAAAAATAAAAGAAATAAAAAAGGTAAGAATACTTATGGGGATTGTGGTGGTGATGGCGTTGGAGAAGGAACCTGGAAACATTTTATGCCATGATCATCAATCAATTCAACTCACTAAAAAATCATAAAAGCAAGGGAACAAACACACACACACACACATACACAAAACTACCTAAAACATAACATGATAATTTTAAGGTAACTAGCTTGAGCATTTTAGCTTAATTTTGAACTAACTCCTCTTTTGAATATTGAGGTCCTATATATCATCACATTAGGAATTATGCTTCTTATGTCCAATATTTTCCATCCTATAGCTCTCATTCTCTTTGTAATAGTCTCCATCTCTCTCTTTGCTTGTTCTTTATTAGTTTCAATTCCAAAATGGGTGGTTTCTCAATAAAGGGTATCATGGGTGCTTTAGTCCTTACTAATGATTCCTGTTTTAATTTGTTACCCAACTCCTCTTTTCCTAATTCTCCTTTATCTTCTTCGTACCCAACACTAACTTCTTTTCTATTGCACTCCTCTTACTTTTTAATACAGTCATCCACTATATCAATCTTTATGCAATAGCTACTTTCCTTCAGATTCTTCAGTATTTTATTCATGTTAAATTCAACTTACTCATATCGAAGAATAAGTTTCCCTTTGTGAACATCCACTAAGGCTCTTCATGTATTCATATCCTTTCTACCAAAAATTAATGGATAGTTTCAATCCTCTCCATAGTACAACACTAAGAAATTCATATTAATAATAAACTTATCCACTTTTATTGACACGTCCTCCATCACGCCAAGCGATTTCTTTATAGGTTGATATGCCAATTAAATAAGCATGGATGTTGGCTTCACATCTCCTAGCCTCAATTTCCTGAAAACAAACAAAGGCATAAGATTAATACTTAAACCTAAGTCACATAAACACATAAAAAATTCTAAATTACTAACTATGTAAGGTATAATAAAACTTCTTGGATCGTTCAATTTTGAGAGTATATGGCTGGTAATTATAGAGCTGTATTCAAGGAGACTGTTTGATTGTCCTCTCGAGTTTGCTTATTCGATAAGATGTCTTTGAGAAACTTCACGTAATTGAGTATGATTTCTCAAGCTTCCATAAAGAACAAGTTAAGATGCAATTTTAACTTCTCTAAAAACTTTGTAAATTGCATATCCATTTGATTCTTCTTTAGCCTTTGCAAGAATGGGATATTAGGAACAAATGGAGGGGGTTGGAAATATGGAACTTACTCCTTCTCTTGGCTTCCATTAATATGGGGTTCAACCTTCTTCTTAGTCGATTCTTCTAACTAGCTTTTACTTATAAATGTGATGGGCTTCAATTAATCCTTTAGATAGACTCTGTATTGCTTGGGAGACTCCCCACACTTCGTGTAGACAATACATTAATTAATTAGCATACTTAAAACTCTAAATTATGGATGGAAGAAGCATGATTCTTTACAATTTGGTCGACTTTAGCTTCCATCCTCTGCTAGTTCTTATCCTAGCTTGTGAACTTGAAATTTAGCATATTGATTAGCTTATCCGTCTTTGGTTTTAATGAAACAAACCTATCTTACTGAAATACTGGTGGCCCTTGATCTCTTATTGGATTTCTTACAACATTTTTAGACCAAAAAAATTTAGATAGATCTTCCACCCAGGATTACAAGTATTGGAATAAGGTTATTACCACCCTAACCAATTATGCTCTTATATAGTTAAGCTAATCCATATTGTTATTTTCCACTAGGAAGAAATCAAATATGACATGATTTTCTTATCCATATCAAATTGCCTTAAGTGGCTTGGAAGAAGTGGCTTTTAGGTTGTTCAATTGTTTGGCTAAGTTTGCTACTTCAGTCTGTAACACTGTCACTGAATCCACAACAAGAACTTTTTTCTTATCTATAAAGGTTGGTTACTATTTACTCCTCTTTGAAGTCCATAGATAGTTGTTGTGACATCAATTGTTTTCCTTATTATCGAACCACCAATTGCTACATTTATTTGTGAACCACTAGTTGCTACATTGATGAAGTCCATAAGGATTCTTTATTGTTCTCCTTGATTCCTTTCCTCTACCATTTTCCTTTATATTGCTTCTTGGAGTTTCATTTTTCAAATCACCCTCCCTTGCTTGGTGATGTCTGAAACTTGCATGGCATTTAACTTGCTCAAACTCTTTGTAGATCTTACGTTCATGCACCTGCAATTAGACAATAAAAGTGTTAAAAATCCTAAAATTAAGGTAACTCAAACTATAATATATGCTATAAAACAATCCCTAAAAGCAACACTAAACACTTGTTAAATTTTTAAATTAAAAACTTGTTAAAGAGCAAGTATACATATCGTCTCTTATAGCATAAAAGGTATCATCCCACAAGGATTGTAATAGTCACCCAACAAATCTTGTAAACTTTGTTTAAGGTAAACAATATGATAATTTACTAAAATTACAAATAATTGATAATAAATTAAGCATCTTTGTATTGGTTGATTGATCAACGATGAAAACTAGGAATTACTTCTATCCTTATTTGTTTTCACTTAACCGTCTTAATTTAATCACACTTTATCCTAGATATCTAATAACTACCCACTCTCAAGATCTAATTAAGTAATCCCAATTATAATAGATAGAAATTGAATTGTGATTTCTCGATTTATTGAAACAATCTCTTGGATAACTAATAAAAATAAATATCGCTCTTCAATTGTCTATTAATTTGATGTTTATAGGTCTATTGAGGTACCAACTCTCACTGTACAACACAAGACAAGTGATCCAATATAATCTCCTTATTCAAATTAAATATAAAACAATAAAAATCACAAGCATATTTTATTAAATAAAGAATATAAAGTTTAATTATTAATTCAAGAGTAATTCCTAAAAATAATTTAGCAATCCATAGATGTAACTATATATGACAATTGAATTGTCATTAATATTCAACAATAACAAGGTAAAAAAAAGAAAAGAGTGGAAAATTGAACCTGGATGTCTTCTCTTCTTTGCCTTAAGCTGTAAACTGCAACTTTTGTTCTTTAAATTTTTGCTTTTTTGATATCCTCTTTTTATGTTTTCCCAATTGTAATTGATGTTTTTCTCTTCCTTTATATACTCCTAAGCCTTATGCGGTTTTATCTTCCATGTGTTTTTGTTCCAATATTCTGTTATGATCGTGCATGAGATGCATGATCGTGCCAAAGGCTCTCTAAATTGTTGTCGTTTCATGTACGATTGTGCATGTCCATGCATGATCTTGTCAAACATTATTTTCTAGTTTTTTCTTCATCATTTATTCGTTTTTTTCCTATCTCCACTCATCACAAAACACATCAAACAACCCTTAAAGCATACAATTATGATAAAATTCTTACCTTAAACAATAATCAATAAAATAAAACACACAAAAATACTAACAAGAACATAAATCCAAGTCCTAAACACATGATTATCATATAAGAAAACACTAGGGAACACACTCTATACCCTAAAAAACACATTATAATTCACACCTATTAGCTATATCATGAATACTTGTTATGTAAACTTTAACCTTTAATGCTCCATCATATTTTAGTGAAATCAATATGTGCATAAGTTGTCGATCTTTAGCTTTGTCACACTTCATAAACATTTCCCTTAAAACCTTTATGAACCTCTTACCAGTAGTTTTCAACCGATAATCCACCCTTAAGTGATGGTGAAATAGACTTTCTTTATGACTACGATACTCAACTGATTCGATCTTTCTCACTTTTGGAAGTGGACCTTCTACTTTACTATGCTCTAATGTGTCACAGGTATAGGCTCATCCTTAACTAGAGTCAGATCCAAAATTCGTTAGTCCTAAGGTTAATTTTACATCACTTTTTAAAACTTTAAAAGTTATTCCCATTTAATGTCTCAATTAAACATATTTGGTTGCCTAAACATATTTGGTTGCCCATTACTACTTGGCTCATTGGATTGACAAACAAGGTGTATCTTATAAGAGATCATTAAAAAAAAATCCACACCGTAAATTCCTCTTTAAGAAATATAAATAATGCAAATAAAAGTTTCAAAAGATTAGAAAATGATATTATAAATTGTTATCTCATTTGGACAGATAATAACTTGTAAATTAGAATTATAACTCATTAACTATTACACCATCTAAGGGCGAGCCTTAGAGCAACAGGTAAGGTTACTTCTTTGTGACCAGAAGGTCATGAGTTTAAGTCAAGAAAATAGCCTCTTTGTAAAAATGCAAAGGGAAGGCTGCATACAATTGATAATCCTCCTCCGACTCTCATAAAGCAGGGAGCCTTGTGTACCATATTTTACCCTTTAGCTATTAAACTATCTCACAGTAATAATGCACAATAACAATTTTAAGTTAAGAGAAAATAATTTGAAAGACAATTAAAAGGATTGAATTAACCTAAATTGTGAAAGTAAACATAAAACAAATCTTAAACAGTTCCCTTCCTATTGTCCAAACCCATTCCTAAAGTAGATAAAAGCTAGTTTCCCTTTATAACATATGGTTCAATCAACCAAGTACTGATGTTAGGTCAACCGATTGGCATCATCCAAGCAACAAAAAAAAAAAAAGAAACATGTTAAGCATATAATATAATAAGGCATAACCATAAAAACTTATGGGAAACATCTGAAAACACAAGATTTGATCATAACAAAGTTATAAAATCAATTAACAACCTGCTTTGGTATAATTATTAACCAAACTCATAACCTATTCATATAAATCAACATGATTTAATTAATATTATCAAAAAATCAATTAGCAAGCCATTTTGGTATAATTATTAACGAACAATATTACTTAGTTATAGGAATAAACAAAATTTTCTAGGGTTTCATGCAAACTAAATTTGGAAAATTTTCCAAAATGCTAAAATCCAAAAATGTTTTTCTAATTTATAAATTTAACTTATTCAAATA
>JAOTAZ010000219.1:9724780-9735389 GCA_025629785.1 Erythroxylum oxycarpum
TATGTTCAGTTTGATTTCAAGGAATGAACATGGTTCAGTCTTTAGATCATAACTCACTCCTCCGACCTCCAAATGGGGTGATTCTTGTGGAAATGGTTTTCTAATATATGTAGCTACCTCTCCATAAAATTTTGTAGCATTTGGAGATGAATTGAGAAAATTTGTCTCGGAACAAGTAAGGGGTCGACCCAGAGAGCATGATTAGGGTTTTGTACACGCTGCGGTATTTTGATGACATCGTGAGATGTAATACTCCGATTGAGGTAATTCTTTCACCAAATTGAACATGGGATATAAAGCCATGATTTCTACAAAGAACTGAAGATGAATTTAAGATTTTAAGTTTTTCAAATTCGGTGTATGATCAGAAGGAATAAGTTCAAGCAAGGTGGTTAGGTAGCATGGGCACACTATGGAATTTTTACAAGTGAGTTTTTGGACCGTTTTAAGCATGAAGATGAATTGATGATGTCTCTAAGGGTTCAAAGGGAAAAAAAATTAATAACCATGTAAGGTTACATGCCCGCTCAAGTTTCACAATGTTAAGCACGAAAGTTAGGTTCCGGAAATCGGGATCCAACACAATCTCAACCTCTTATGTTAGTAACACATGTGTCGGATCTAACCAATATCTTCTAAGCATACTGACATGGAATACATTATGAATCTAAGCCGTCTCAACTAGTAATACTAACCTGTAAGCCAGTTGTCCATCTCTCTCTATAATCTCATATGGGCCAATGTATCTAGGGCTTAATTTACCCTTTTTACCAAACTTTAGCACTCCCCTCCAAGGTGATACTCTCAAAAATACTTTATCTCCCACTTGGTACTTCATATCTCTCCAATGTTGGTTTGCATAACTCTTTTGTCTATCTTAAGTCATCTTAATTTGACTATAAATCAATTTTACCTTATGAACAGTTTCTTGAATCAGTTCTGGGCCTTCAATAATCCTTAGACCCTTTTCATCCTAATACAAAGGTGAATGACATTTTCTGCCATACAATGCTTCATAGAGTCATACCGATACTACTGTGATAATGATTATTGTATACAAATTCAATAAGAGCTACATATTGATCTCATGCTCCTTGGAATTACAAAATACAATCTCTAAGCATATCTTCAACAGTCCTAATAGTCCTCTCACTTTGTTTGTCTAATTGAGGATGAAATTTGTACTAAAGTTCAATTTCGTACCCAATGCTGCCCATAAACTACCCTAAAATTTAGAAGTAAATCTAGGATCGCAATCAGATACAATAGAGAATAGGACTCCATGTAATCTCATAATCTCATTTACATACCTCTGGGCCAACTAATCCAATGTGTTTTTCTCCCTCACAAGTAAGAAATGGGTCGATTTTGTCAATCTATCAACAATGACCTATATGGCATCATGTTGCCTCGGAGTCCTCAACAAACCCATAATGAAAACCATAGTAATCCTTTCCCATTTCTACTCCAAAATAAGCAATGACTGTAACTTCCCAACTGAAGCCTGATGCTCTATCTTAATCTGTTGGCAAGTCAAACACTTAGCAACATATTCCGCCACTAGCTTCTTTATCCCTGGCCACCAAAAATGTTGTTTCAGAGTACTGTACATATTAGTAGTACCAGGATGCATAGCATAAGCTGCTAAGTGAGCTTCCTCCAAAATTTCTTTCCTCAGATCATCCACTTCAGGTACACATAATCTCTGCTTTAACTATAATACATCATCTCTCATAATCTCTGCTTTAACTATAATACATCATCTCTCAATTCAAACCCAAAACTCGGATTCTATTCCAACTTCTCTATAAGCTTCACTAGTTTTGGATCCTTACTTTGAGCTTTTCTGATCCTTTCATACAATATCGGTCTAAGCTTCAATGTAGCTATCAATGCTTCATTTTATCCCAAATTCAGCTCAAAATTTAATGCTCTCAGTTGTACTAAGTTTGGTACCCTCAATGTCTAAATCTATGTCACACTACTATTGGATTTCCTACTTAATGCTTCAGCCATAACATTAGATTTACTAGAGTGATACTCAATTGTGCAATGATCCTTTGTCTCATATTCAACTCCTTCTGACTCAACAAATACTCCAAACTTCTATGGTCCATAAATATCTTAAATGTCTCACCATACAGATAATGTCTTCACATCTTCAAAACAAATACCACTGCAGCAAGTTCTAAATCATAAACCAGATACTTAAACTCATGAGACCGTAATTGTCTCGATGCATCTTCCATCACTCTACCTTACTGCATCAATACATACCCTTAAAGCATCACTATACACAACATATCCTCTAGATCCTGATGATATAACTAACACTGATGTTGTAGTCAATCGGTGTTTAACTCCTCAAAACTCCTTTAGCACTTATCAGTCCATCTGAAAGGTACATTCTTCCTCATAAGCTTTGTCAAAGGGGCTAAGGTCAATAAAAAACCCTCGACAAACCTTTTATAATATCCTACTAATTTAAGAAAACTCCATATTTCAGACACATTTTTTAAGGCTTCCCACTTCATCACTGCCTCAAATTTGTTTGGGTCCACTTGTATGCCCTATTCAGGCACTAGTGACCTAAGAATACTACTTGATCAATCCAAAATTCACATTTATTGAACTTGGTATACAATTGTTTCTCCCTCATTATCTGTAGAACTAACCTCAATTGCTCAAAATGTTCCTTCCTACTCCTCAAGTACACCAAAATATCATCTATAAACACAATCACAAAATGATCTAAGTAAGGCTAAAATACCTTATTCATCAATGTCATAAAGCTACCGAAGCATTTGTCAACCCAAAATGCATCACTAAAAACTCAAAGTGCCTATATTTGGTCCTAAATGCACTCTTTGGCACATCAACTTCTACTATCTTCAAATGATAGTATTCGGATCTCAAATCCAATTTTGTAAACACCTAAGCTCCCTGTAACTAATCAAGTAAATCATCTATCCTTGGTAAAGGATAGTTATTCTTCACTATCACCCGATTTAACTGTCTATAGTCAATATACAATCTCAAAGTCTCATCCTTCTTTTTAACAAACAACATTAAAGCTCCCCAAGGTGACACTCTGGGCCTGATAAAACACTTATCCAATAACTGCTACAACTGAGTCTTAAGTTCCTTAAGTTCTACAAGTGTCATCCTATATGGAGGAATTGATATAGGAGTAGTACCTGGAACAAGATCAATCATAAACTCTGTTTCCCTAACTAGGGGTAATCCTGACAATTTAATGGGAAATAAATCTAAGAAATCCCTAACAACAGGAATATCCCGTACTGTTTGCTCAGTTTTGGTATCAGTTACATAGGCTAAGTAAGCCTCACATCCAGTTTAAATCAATCTAAGAGCACTCATTGAAGAAATCAACCTAGCTGGCACTACTTGACTAACATCTCGAAATATCACTCGATTAGGAGATTCAATTGTCAGTTCTTTAGTATAACAATTCATTACAACTTTATGTGTAGTAAGCCAGTCCATACCCAAAATAAGATCTATCTCCTTCAACTGCAATACTATCAGATCGACTTTCATTTCTACTTGATCAATCCGAATGATAGATCTTGTACATACTTCCCCACTCATTGTAGTACTTCCTACCGGAGTACTCACCTCTAGGCCAAATTTCATCATCTCTTTCTCACAATGCAGTTTAGATGCCAAATGTGGTGTGATGAATGAATGTGTAGATCCTAGATCTAACAATGCAAATGCCTGAAATTGAAAGACATGCAACACACCTGTGACAACATCTAGGGAGTTCTATGCCTTTTGTCTGGTGATAGTAAAGATCATGGCCTTAGACAGCGGCTAGTTACTCTGCACCTTAGTCCTAACACTAGGACCTGCTAAACTTATTCTACCTCTACCTTTGCCTGTCTTTCCTGCCCCACTAGCTTTACTTTACTGGATAGTAGTCTCAGTCACCGATCCTCCTCTCACTCTAGACTGTGCTCCTACAGTCACAAGAAAGTCTCTAAACTGGTGTTCAAGGGAGCCATAATGTAAACAAGCTCCTATTAATCTCTAACATTCCCAACCATGTTTGTTTCCACAATGCTCATAACTAGGCATTTGCATATTTGCCCTTTATAAGCCTATCCTCCAGATGCCTGACCTTTGCCACTACCAGCCTGAACAAACCACCTCTCAATCTAAATCTCGATTGTCTCAATGTAGTCTGTGATCGGAATGATCTATTTTGGCATTTATTAAACCTCTTGCCAAAACCAACTTAGGACTCACCCTGCCTCTTCATTCTGAATTCCTACGTATACTCTCCTTGACCATCTTCTAATAACTATTCAATTTGGATTGAGGCAGCTTTCAACTCAGTAACGTTACTCAGATTAGTGATGGCCAACCTCATTATGATCTCCATATTCAGTCCATCCTCAAATCGGCTCCACTTATCCTCCTCGGTTGAAATCAAAGCAGTAGCATATCCCATTAATTCATTAAACTTCACCTCATACTTAGCAACAATAAGTCTTCCCTATTTTAGATCTAGGAACTCTTTCATCTTTCTATCCAGGTAAATGTTGGGCATATAATTCTCCTTAAAAGTCGACAAGGTCGGGCGGAACTACCGGTAATAGTCTTCCACCACTGATAAGCTGGACTTTGCGATAGCAAGATTGCATAATCAAATCTTTCATAATACTCGCAGTCCATCTGGTTAAACACTTGCTCCGTTCTTTTTAACCATCCTTCTATCTCTGCAGGGTCTGTACTTCCATAGAAGTCCACAACCCCCTGCTTCCTGAGCATATCATTCCTCTTTTCTCTCCTTTTAGGTATTTTCGGAGGCATTTGTTCAAACTGAGGTACTGGAGACTCTCTATTGGCTTATATGGACTTAAGGTCAGCTGACTCTACTACTTGATCTCCTATAATGGATGACCTATAACAAATATTAGTTGTGATCACTACATGAGTCTCTCACTATATATCATGTCTAAATACTCTAATATATCCCTAAGGATGTCAAACCATGTTCTAATACCAAAATTTGTAACACACCACTACCATAGAGCATATGCCCGAATATCTAGGGGACATCCGAGAATATACCCTATAAGAATGGCATGTTAGAGCAATCATATTCACTTATTATGGCATTCATAATCCATATATTTACATTACAAAAACATTTAAGAGTTTACTATTCTATACAAAATATCTAACATTAAATGGAATGCTAACAGAAACATTCTAAGTAAACTCCTCAAACATTAATTGACCAAGCCTTTGACCAATATTCTTGTTTCCAAAATTGACAATACTATACTGCTACTAGATTGTCTCAGAAGCTAGGTCTCCTCAGTACTTGAAAATCAATGTTGCAATTTTGATAAGTTTTGTGAATTCAGTGAGTGAACCATCATCGATGTGCTCACTCAAAATAGAACACAAACATCAAAAGTATATAACACAAACATCACAAGTATATAACACAGTTCAATCAGTATCTCACATCATTTAGAATCAATTCCCATATATCACATCATTAAGAATTTAGTACCCGATCACAGTATACATCATATTTCAACAAGCCCATTATAATTACAAACATTTCACATAATCATTTTATAATATTTCAATCATTCATTTCAATCGTTCATATCATCAACATGTACACAAGCATTACATACCATTATATCAACTCAATTTAGTCATTCTTTGCCATAATTCACATGATACATGTAAAGATATATATGTAAATGCACATGAGACCTCACTTTCACTTTTATTTTCTTTTACTGAGTGCTTATTTAACTGTCCCATATCCCTTGTGAATACTAGGCTCATTTTAGATATTGTCTCATACCCATTGTGGATACCAGACTCATTAATCATTGAGCTTGTGGCTCTTTATGGACATTTCCTAAGCTTTAAGCTCTTTTACACGTTGGTCACTCCGGTCACAACTCCTTTATCTGATCATACATATCGATGTCATGGAATGCATCATTTCACATATTATGCTATCAATAACTTTCATTCAATGTGCACAATCATTTAGCATATTCATCGGATCTGAGTTCGGCATTCAATAAACAGTTTAGAACATATTTCATATTGCATATTCAATTTGAAAACAGTTCCAATACAATCCCAAATATCAAACCCCTCAGACCAACAATGTCTATAATATCACAATCATATCAATAATAGTTCAATATCTAAAAGTTAATCAAAAACAATTCAATCATAGTGAGAAAACATCTAGATTAGCTCACAGTATGCTCCAGATAAGCTATTTCCTTGATGATCTAGCAATGTCTGGATGCTGTCAGTATATTTGTGCTTCTATATCATGCAATACACACATATTTAGACATTACTAACTTGTTTAATCGAATGAGTACTCAATCATACACATGTATATGTGTTATGTTCATTGCATGCTCAATTGACTATCCGGAGTACGTATCCTGATTTACAAGTCTTGATCATTCATTCATTATAACTTATATATATATATCTAGTTTGCAATTAGGTTTATGGCTTAATTAAACTTGATTATTCTCAATTCATCAATCTTACATTCACCAATCCTTTTCTAGCATTATACATTAATAGAATTGGGTCTCATTCATTCATACCTAATTCATTACCTATATCCTTTTGATTACATTTGCATTCATAAGAACATCTTTATACTATTAACAACTCATACTTTCCAAATTCATATACATTGATATCAAAAAATCCATTCCTTAATTTATAACCTCAATTAACAAATTAAACTTATAAAACACTTAATCAAGTAACTTTCTAGGTTCATTTCAAGCCCTATCATATCCTAATGCTCCAAAGCAAAGCAACGTACCCTTATATGGTTTAACCATCACACAATTTTTTTCACTTCAAAGCATTGCCCACGATCATGGGAAGGAGCTTCTGTAGCTCCCACGATCGTTGGATAGGTAAACCGAAGGTACTCCTTCAGTTTCCTTCAAAATTTTTCCAACTTTTAACATCTTCATACCAAATTCAACACATCTTCATCATAGTCCATTACTTATACCTCAATTATAGTAATTCAAATCCTCATCAATTCCATATCCAATTCTAATTCAAATCATTCATTTGGTAGCTCACAAAGTATGGTCTTTTATGCATCAAAATCAAAATAGAAACTATCATTCATTGATCATACATATAGTCCTAGCTCTTTCCTATTTTAAGATCACCATATTAGAACTTTTATTTAACATAAATTCACCTTCATTATACCTCAAAATTCAATCTAATTCATCTATAAAACAACCTATAACTTTCTTTTTTTAATACATCAAGAAACAAGCATAAAATTGACCAAGTTCATACATCATATTCCAATACACTTCATCATCAACATCATATACAATCCATCCCAATTCAATAATATAAACTTTCTAGTACCACATGCCTAAAGATCAATCTTTTACTTAATTTTCTAGATCAAATTCCAGAACAAAGATCAAGCTAATTCAGTTCTCCATGCAACAAAATCATCACAAATTTAAGGTAATAACAGGTTAGTTTTTGGCTAGAATAAAAGACAACAATAATCTGATTCTTTAACTATCTTGTGAAGGGTAAAAAGTATGGAGTATTGGTGTAGCAATTGGACACAAACATAGACAAAACATAGGGATGTAAAGGTGAGAGGATTTTGGTGATGTGAGAAGAAGAAAGAAGAAGAAATGAACAAAACTAATTTTACTCCTACAGAAGCTTAACACCATAGGTGCTAGGTGTCACCTTAATACCATGACATATGTCCCTAAGCATGTAAGTCATTTGTCCCTTCCTTAAGCTACCAATTATCACCAAGATGTTAGGCCATTTGTCACTCTATGATCAATGTCATTTGTCAATTGATTACCTATACTAAATGTCACTCAATTTTCTATATCAAATGTCACTCAATTATAGGCCGAGTCATCCTAATTTTCCATGTGTCTACTGGACTTACCATTTGGCAATTTTCCTAGACTAAATGTACATTTAAATGCATCAATTTTCTAATGGTAACAATTAATTCCAAGTTTACTAATTATAATTCACCAAACTAAAATTCAAGACATAAACAATGCACAATTCACATCATGATCATTTTAAACCTTTCATACCCTTAAATATGTCAATTGAGTGCATATACTATCTTTGCAATGTGTACTAAATCATAATTCATGTGTGTATGCTAATGATATGCACGTGCATGAAATGCATTTCATGAATTCTTAATGATATGACTTATATGCAATAGTCTAGGGTTCTAATCCTTCAATATGAAAATTTGGCTATTATAATCAACAATTCCAATAATATTATATTGGGATGCCTATATGTTGATGACTTAATATTTGTAGACAATAATTCCAATATGATTAAAGCTTTCAATAAGTTTGTAATATAGAAGTTTAAAATGACTAACCTTAGCCTAATTTCACATTTCCTTAGAATTGAAATGATTCAAAGGGATGATGGAATTTTTATCTCTCAAAAGAGATCTATTGCTGCACTTTTAGGCCCTATTTGGTTGAGGGCTTTAGGATGGAAGGGGATGGAACGTAACACTCTTCCATCGTTTGTTTGAGGGTTTCATAATAGAATAGGATGGAAGTGGAGGGTTTCATATTATGTTCCATTCCATCCTAAATAGTGAAAATAAGAAACCTCCGATTCGGAGGGTTTAGGATGGAACGTAAACTAATAAATACATACTACCTAATATACCCTCAATAATTCTTCTTACCAATTATTTCTTCTAACCCAACCCAAACTCATTTATTACTGTACACAAGCTTATCATTTCCAGACTTCTCTTTCTGTTCTCTGTGTTCTACCACTTCTCATTCTTCTCGTGTTGTTTATTGGCGAGGAAGTAGAAGAGGAGCTAGAAGACTTGGTCACCGGTTAGTCTTTCTTTTTGTCGAAACCTTCTTTTTATCCTATTTTTGTTCATTGTCATTTTTTTAACAATATATGTTCGTTGCTTTTATTATTAGATGCGTTTTGTTTTGGGTGAGGAGATTGTACTCTATTTTGGTTCACTTTACATATGGGTTCATATATATGGGTTTACTCATTGTTCACTTTACATCGAAGTGAACATTATCTAAAATAGGTTGAGCTGTTATGGTTTGAGCTGCTAAAAATATTGATTATTTAATTTGAAAGGCACATACATATAGGTTAATGCTGTTGAATACTCTTGTGATCCACTCATTTTATCTTATGTGACTCATTTTATATGTTGTGTTGTCTGAATTTGAGGTATTTTTCAATCATCGTTGTCTTCTTTGTCTTGCTTTTCCTATTAATTTGCTTGAAATTTTAGTGGGGGAATGATTCAGATGAAACTTTCCTTTTATGTTACTTTCATAACACCATATATAAATGGACATATCTATGTCATATTTGTTATATTTTGCTTTTCACAATCTAAAAACTAGTCCTAATTTTATTTTTTTATACATGAGCGGTGAAGGTAATCGAATGAATAATCAAAAAGAAAAATTGATTTGTATACATCAATTAGTGCTTGTTCATGTTGCTTGTCTTGTGATCTATTGGTGGGTATAACGTAAAAGACATGTGAACAAAAAACTTCAATTCCTTACACCATGGGAAAGACAACAATCAAGGGAGAGTATCATGCGAAGAATTTTATTTCATTCCAATGGGAGAAATATAATTAGAATGCAACTTAAACCATTTGGTGAATTATGTGATTTATTAGCTGAAAAAGGTATGCTTCGACCCACTGTACATACAACTATTGAAAAAAAAGTAGCGAAGTTTCTATACATATTAGTGCATAACGTTACCAACAAGGAGATTGCGTTATTTCAGAGTCGATCTGGGGAAACTATAAGCCGTCATTTTCATAACGTTTTGAAAGCAGTTATACAACTAAAGAATATGTTTCTAAGACAACCTGACGTATTAGAAACCCCATCAGAAATATTGAACAGTAGTAGATTCTACCCATTTTTAAGGTGATTTTCATTTCTTAACTTAGTATAATTATATTAAACACACATAATATTTGAGAATATACTTCAATGTCAGGATTGTGTTGGTGCAATTGATTGTACACATATCTGTGCGAAAGTACCTGCTCGAGATGCTCCTAGATTTCATGGGAGAAAGGATTATCCAACACAAAATGTGTCGTGCGCTTGTTCTTTTGATATAAAGTTCACGTATGTATTAGCTGGGTGGGAAGGAACAACATCTGATTCATAGATTATGAAAAGTGCACTAATCAGGCAGTTCTTACTTAAAATTCCCTAAGGTAAAAATAGGGCTCAAACTTTATTAACTAATAAATGTCATAAATTACATTTTAACATAGTTTTATTCATCATAGGAAAATACTATCTAATTGATGTTGGATTCATGTTGAGAAATGGACTTATTACACCATATAGACAGGAAGGATATTACTTGAAAGAATATTCAAGGAATCCTCCACGAAATGCTCGTGAATTATTCAATCATTGACATTCATCATTATGTAACGTTATCGAAAGGGCATTTGAACAACAAGCTAGTAGCAAGGGGAGAGTAGCTCTACCCCCCC